>AWOL01S0001637.1:48024-74027 GCA_000715115.1 Nicotiana otophora
CCCCCACCCGACTCAAACTACCCAATTGGGTTCCTCATAGGGAGCCATCTGAATGCTCGACTGGTAATTGTTGTTGTAGGTGAACTATGAAAGGGGCAAGAACTAATCCCACGATCCTCCGATATCTATGACACATGTGCAAAGCATATCCTCCAAGATCTGAATAGTCTACTCGGACTGCCCATCCGTCTGAGGAGGGAATGTTGTGCTCAACTCAACCCGCGTACCCAACTCACAATGTACTACCCTCCAGAAGTGCGAGGTGAACTGCGTACCTCGGTCAGATATAATAGACACGGGCACACCGTGAATATGGATGATCTCCCAGATGTAAATCTCTGCCAACCACTCTGAAGAATAGGTAACTTCCACAAGAATGAAATGCGCTAACTTAGTCAGCCTGTCCACAAAGACCGAAATGACATCGCACTTCCTCTGAGTCCATGGGAGTTCAACAATAAAATCCATAGTGATACACTCCCACTTCCACTCAGGTCTCTGATGCTCACACTTTACCTGCTGGAAATTTAGGAACCGAGCTACATATGCAACTATGTCTTTATTCATCCTCCTCCACCAATGATTTTGCCGCAAATCCTGATACATCTTGGTGGCACCCAGATGAATAGAATACCGGGAACTATGGGCCTCCTCAAGAACCAACTCACAAAGTCCATCCAACTTAGGCACACATACATACGATCCTGCATCCTCAAAACTCTGTTATCTCCAATAGTACCCTGCTTGGCACTACCGTGCCACACTGTGTTTCTAAGGACAAGTAAATAAGGATCGCCATCATGCCGATCTCTGATGCGCTCAAACAAAGAAGACCGAGAAATTATACAAGCTAGAACACAGTTGGGCTCAGAAACATCCAACCTCATGAATTGGTTGGCCAGGGCCTGAACATCCAATGTACGCAGTCTCTCACAAACTGGAATATAAGCAAGGCTACCCATACTAGCTGACTTTCTACTCAAAGCATCGGCCACCACATTGGCCTTCCCGAGATGATACAATATTATGATATCATAATCTTTCAATAGCTCTAACCACCTTCTCTGCCTCAAATTGAGTTCCTTCTGCTTGAACAAATACTTCAAGCTCCGATGATCCGTGAATACCTCACATGGCATGCCGTAAAGATAGTGCCTCCAAATCTTCAGCGCGTGAACAAAGGCTGCTAGCTCTAGATCATGAACAAGGTAATTCTTCTCGTGAACCTTCAACTGCCATGAAGCATATGCAATAACCTTTCCATACTGCATCAATGCCGAATCCAAACCAATACGAGATGCGTTACAATATACTGTATTAGATCCTGAACCTATGGGTAACACCAATACCGATGCCGTAGTCAAAGCTATCTTTAGCTTTTGGAAGCTCGCCTCACACTCGTCTGACCACCCGAACGGGGAACCCTTCTGGTTCAACCTGGTCATCATGGCCGCTATGGAGGTAAACCCCTCCACAAACCGATGGTAATAACCTGCCAATCCCAATAAACTACGGATCTCTATAGCTGATGTGGGTCTAGGCCAGTTCTGAACTGCCTCAATCTTCTTAGGATCCATTTCAATACCCTCTGCTGATACAACGTGACCCAAGAATTCAATTGAACTCAACCAAAACTCGCATTTTGGGAATTTAGCATATAACTGGTTGTCTCTCAGAGTCTAAAGAACGATCTGAAGGTGTTGCTCATGCTCTTCTCGGCTGTGGGAGTAGATCAAGATATCATCAATAAACACAATCACAAAGGAATCCAAGTAGGGCTTGAACACCCGGTTCATCAAATCCATGAATGCTGCTGGGGCATTGATCAGCCCAAATGACATCACTAGAAATCTGAAATGCCCGTACCGAGTTCGAAAAGCTGTCTTAGGGACATAATCCTTAACGGATGATAGCCAGATCAAATCAATGTTTGAAAACACCTGGGCACCCTTAAGCTGATCAAATAAATCATCCATCCTCGGCAACAGATACTTGTTCTTGATAGTGACTTTGTTCAACTACCGATAATCTATACACATCCTCATCAATACATCTTTCTTCTTCACAAATAACACAGGCGCACCCGAGGGTGAGACACTAGGTCTAATGAATCCCTTAACAAGAAAATCTTGCAACTACTCCCTCAATTCTTTTAACTCTGGCAGGGCCATGCGGTATGGCGGAATGGAATTGGGCTGAGTGCCCAGGGCCAAATCAATACAGAAATCAATATCCCTGTGGGGTGGCATCCCCAACAGGTCTGTAGGAAACACCTCTGGAAACTCACGAACAATTGGCACTGAATCCATGGAAAGAACCTCTGCATTAGAATCGCGGACATAAGCCAAATAAGCTAAACATACCTTCTCGACCATATGTCGAGGCTTTACATAAGAGATAACCCTGCTGGTAGAATGACTAAGAGTCCTTTTCCACACAAATCTAGGAAACCCTTGCAAGGCTAAGGTCATCATCTTGGCGTGACAATCTAATATAGCATGATAAGGTGACAGCCAACCCATACCTAGTATGACATCAAAATCAACCATATGGAGAAGTAGAAGATCTATACGAGTCTCAAGACTCCCATTGTTGACCACACACAAACGATAAACACAATCTACAACAATCGATTCCCCCACTAGTGTGGACACATACACATGAGCACTCAAAGAATCACGGGGAACAACCAAATATAACGCAAAATAAGATGACATATACGAGTAAGTAACCCCGGATCAAATAGAACTGCAGCATATCTACTACAAACTGAAACAGTACCTGTGATAACAGCGTCAGATGAATCGGACTCAAGCCTTGCTAGGAAAGCAGAACATCGGGGCTGGGCCCCACCACCCTGAACTACATCCCTAGGATGGCCTCTAACTGGCTGGTCTCCACCTCTAATGGTCTGACCTCCACCTCTAACAGTCTGGCCTCTACCTCTGGTTGTCTGACCCCTTCCTCCGACTGGCTGAGTTGGTGGTGCAGCAACTAGTGCCGAAACCACAGCACGAGAACTCTGATGTTGTGAGTTGCCCGTTGCCTGAGAGAAAAATCTAGCAATGTGCCTAGGATAACCACAAGTATAACTTAACCTCGACTGCTGTGACTACTGACCCTGAAACTGACCCTGTCGACCTGAATAACTACCCTGATAACTTTGGAGTGGAGGTGCACTAATAGGAGTTGGTTGTGCACTGTAGGCTACCTGGTCGGAATAATGCATCTGAGGGCCCCGACCACCTGAGGCACCGTGGGATGCTTGCAATGCTGAATGAAACGGCTTGGGAGGATGGCCTCTACCAAAAGTACAGCTACCTCTAGCTAAGGCACCGCTGAACTCACCGGAATAACGAGGTTTCTTGTCAGGCCCATGACCTCCCTGAGTAAGAAACATCTCGACTCGTCCGACAACATTAGCAGCTGCCTAAAATGAAATCTCACTCCGAGTCTCCTTAGCCATTACAATCTGATAGGCTGAGAAAATCCATCAATAAACCTCCTCACCCTCTCTCTCTCTCTATGGGAAGCAGAAGAATAGCATGATGAGCCAAATCCACAAAACGGGTCTTATACTGAGTGACACTCATACTGCCCTATTGGAGACGCTCAAATTGACGGTGGCGTTCCTCTCTCAATGTGATAGGCAAACACTTCTCTACAAAGAGCTGAGAGGACTGGTCCCAAGTAAGAGCAGGCGACCCCGCTGGTCTGGTCAACAAATAATCTGTCCACCATTTCTTGGCAGAATCAGTCATTTGAAATGCATCAAAATCCACCCCATTGATCTCCACTATACCCATGTTCCGTAGAACCTCGTGACAGCTGTCGTGATACTCCTGGGGATCCTCTAAAGGAGCACCACTGAAGTTAACTGGGAAGAGCTTGGTAAACCTGTCCAATCTCCATTAAGCCTCAAAAGACATAGTTGGCCCATCTCCGACCTCTGCTGCAATAACCGGCTAAACTACTCCGACTGGTTGAGCTATTGGAGTCTGATACTGGGGAGCTATCTGCTCCAGAGTGGGAGTAGTGGGAGTCTGGGCTACTCCTACATCCTGAGAGACTGCTGGTGCCATGGGAAATGCGCCAGTCTGGGCCACAGTCTCCATAAGGCCCACCAAACGGACCAAAGCGTCCTGAAGTACTGGGGTGGTAATGAACCATTCTGGAACCTGAGTTGGTCCGGCAGGAACAGTCTGGGCTGGAATCTCCTCGTCAAGCTCTATCTGAGGCTCCACAGGTGGGGCTACTGTTCGGGCTCTAGCTTGAGCCCTGCCCCTACCTAGGCCTCTGGCATGACCTAGACCTCTGCACCGCGTATGAGCTACCACTGGAGGCTCTAGATACTGCTCAGGTAAGGAATAGGTACATGTTCTCACCATCTGCGAGAGAATAGGAGTAGAAGAGCTCAATCATTATGGAGAAAGCTCAATCGCACGACAGAGAAGAATAGAAGTGAAACTTGTTCCGAAACCTCATAGCCTCTGAAAGATAAGCACAGACATCTCTATACCGATCCTCTCGGCTTTACTAAGCTTTCTCGTGAATTGTGAGACCTAGGCAACCTAGTGCTCTGATACCAATTTGTCACGACCCGGAATTCCCACCATCGGGACCGTGATGGCGCCTAAAATTTCACTTGCTAGGCAAGCCAACGTTAGAAAATCATTTAAACCAAACCCTTATTTCCATTTAGTAAATAACAATAATTAACTAGGATGAAATATAATAAGTGCGGAATAATAACAAAATTGTGTTAATTACTACCACCCAGATCTGGAGTCACAATTCATGAGCATTCTAGAATTTACTACAAGTAATAGTCAGAAAGAAATACAACTATGTTAATTAAAGAAACAGTAAAACAAGAAAGATAGACGGGGATTTCAAGGTATGTGAACGCCGACAGAGCTACCTTGAGTCTCCAGATAGTGGTTCAATAGCAAAATCTCGATCAACCCGAGCCGGAAACAAAATCTACATGGAAAGTGCAGAGTGCGGTATTAGTACAAACGACCCCATGTACTAGTAAGTGTAGAGCCTAACCTCGACGAAGTTGTGATAAGGTTAAGGCATGACACCAACAAATCAACTTGTACAACTTAACAGTGTATATACAATTAACAGTAATGAAGAATTAGACAAGAATTATTGGGAGCGAGAAACATGCTGGGGCAAAATACAAAATAAAGAACTACAGCAGAATGTTAACTGGAACAACCAATATACTATGAATCAACAGGAGCACAAATACAGTGAAGGAAAAATACATGACATCACCCTTCGTGCTTTTACTGTCAATCTCACCATAAAAGCAATAGAAACGACACGACATCACCCTTTGTGCATTAACTCTCATATCATGGCACGACATCACTGTTCGTGCTTTTACACTCACAATATGGCACGGCATCACCCTTTCGTGCATTAACACTCACAATATGTCACGGCATCACCCTTCGTGCATTACATCTGACAAGTACAAGCCTTACTTCAACATTTGTGTTGCACAATATCAAATCTCAATTTTTAAATAAATGCTCAATTATTACCGAAAAATCCGTAAATATGATAAGAATTATAACTTTAACAACACTAGTCTAAACACGTAATAATTAGGCATAGGAATGAGACAGTATAAGAAAAATGGGAGAAAACAGGGAAACCGATAAATTGGCAGCGCATAAGTTCTCGTCACTTCACATATACGCCACTCACATGAATTTTACATAGCAAATAGTCTAAGGTTCCTAATTCCCTCAAGTCAGGGTTAGACACAACACTTACCTTGCTCCGAAGGCCAATTAATTCTCAATCACAACTTTTCCTTTAGAATTCACCTCCAAACCACTCGTATCTATTCAAACATGACTCAATAATATCAAATATTGCTAAAGGAATCAATTATATTGCATAAATCAAAATTCCCAAATTTGCCTCCAAAAAGTCAAAAAATCGACCCCAGGCCCGCTTGGTCATAACCCGAGGTTCAGACCAAAATCCATTTACCCATTCACCACCAAGCCCGAATATGTAATTGGTTTTGGAATCCGACCTCAAATTGAGGTATAAATCCCCAAATTTCTGAAATTCCTAGTTTCTACCCTAACCCCTAATTCTACCATAAAAGCTCTAGATTCTAGGTTGATAATTCATGAAATGTAATGGGTTATTGAAAGAAAATGGTTTAGAATCACTTAACAACACTTTGGGGAAGAAATAGCTTTTGAAAAATAGCCTCTCACCGTTTTGGTTTTTGAGAAAAATAAATTTTTGGCTAAATCCAGTGTTTGGATTCTGTTAAGTGTTTGGCGACAGTGTTCATCACGTTCGCGAAGAGTATAGGCTACCAAGCCTTCATGTTCATGAGACTATGTTCGTGTTCGCGTAGGCTACCCCCCTGGCCTTCTCGTTCGCGAGATATTGCTCGCGTTCGCGATGAAGGAATGATCTACTCTACCCCAGGTATGCCTAACACTACGCGTTCGTGAGGAACTGGTCGCGTTCGCGAGGGGTAACGCCCTCATCGCTTCGCGTTCGCGACCAAGCCTTCGTGTTTGCAAAGAAGAAAACTTCTGCTGCCCAATTTACTCTTCGCGTTCGTGAGAGTTCCTTTGCGAATGCGAAGAAGGACATGCCAGAACACCTGCTGTAGCAAAATAATAGATTTTCAAAGTGCAAAACATCACGTGGTCTACTCGAAACTCACTCGAGCCCTCGGGGCTCCAAACCAAACATGCACACAAGTCGAAGAACATCATACGAACTTGCTCGCATGATCAAATCGCCAAAATAACACCTAGAACTATGAATTTAGCACCAAATCAAATGAAATTCTCAAGAACACTTTAAAATTTCTATCTTCTCAACTGGACGTCCGAATCATGTCAAATCAACATCGTTTATCACCAATTTTCACAGACAAGTCTTAAATATCATAGTAAACCTGTACCGGGCTCCGAAATCAGAATACGGACCTGGTACTAACGATGCCAAACATCAATCAAGTCTTAAAAACAATCAATTTCAGACTTTTAGCCTAGGTCCCATAATTCGATACGGACCCACCGGGACCGTCACAACACGGATATGGGCCCGTTTACCAAATATGTTGACTGCAGTCAACTAAAATCAACTTTTAAGGCATAAATTCTTATTTATATCAGTTGTTAAGATAACAGTTTTCCGGAAACACGCCCGGACTACGCACACAAAACGAGGAGGGTAGAAATGAGATATCTAAGGCTTAAGAGTGCAGATTCGAGTTCTAAAACCTAAGATGACCTTTTGGGTCATCACATCATCATTTGGAGTTTTGTACAAAATGTTATGACCATTATACTAGAGTCTATCCGAGAAGAGTTTGAAAATGGTTGTTGAAGAATTTATTCATCGCGAACGCGAGGGGATGGTCGCGAACGTGTAGAAACAATCCCTGGACAGCAGAATAAAATGCAAATTCATCTCATTCTTCCATATTTGGACCAAGGAAGCTCGGGTGAGGCGAATGTTCGAGTGTTTTTCAAGGAAAACATTGGGTTAAGAATTCCTAACTTGACTTTGGTTAAATTACAAGAATTTATTATTGTTTTTATTACTAAATTAGTGAATTGGGTTAAAAATGGTAGAAATCCTCTAGATTGTCATTTAAGATTTGAATGGCGATCTATTATTGGAATTTGATAATTTTTGTATGGTTGAACTCATATCAGAATAGGTGTTTGGATTTCGTAAAAGTTCTGTCAGGTTCTAAGGGGTGGGCCCCGCGTTGACTTTTAAGAATAAATTTTAAGTTGGTATTGTATTATCCGAAATTGTTTCCGATGAATTTTAATGAAGTTATACAATTAATTTGGATAGATTTGAGCTTTCCGGAGGTCAATTGAAGCAAGAAGGCTATTTTAGAATATCGACCTAACTTAAAAAAGGTAAATATCTTGTCTAACCTTGAGTCGGAGAAATTCCCCTTAGGCATTGAGTCTTATGTGAAAATTGTGTGATTGAAAACCATGTACGCGAGGTGATGAGTACGTACTTGGTTTATCTGTGCAAATTATATCGGTTTAAATTGGTAGAAACCCTTATATATTAAATTGAAAAATTGTTGGAACATAGTAAATCATTTATTGTCATGCCTCATTCCTTGTTTGTCGAGATTGTATTTTATATGATAATTTGGGGTGATTTCCACTTGCATGTATGGTCGGAATTGAATTTTGAAAAGTTGGAGGAATTGACTAAGGCTTGAATTTTGAGTAAAGGACCTCGTAATCGAGATTTAAAGGTTTCAATAGGTTCGTATGATGAGTTTGGACTTGGGCGTATGTCCCGATCGAATTTCGGATGATCCAGGAGCGTTTCGGTGCCTATGCTGGAAGTTGGCATTTAGGAAGGATTTCATAAATTTGGGTTGAAGTGTAATTCAATGTTATCAATGTCCGTCTGGCATTCCGAGTCAGGGAATAGCATCGTATGGTGATTCTGGTCTTAGGAGCACGTCCGGGTGTGGATTTGGTGGTCCATAGGTTATTTCGAGGTCATTTGGTAAAAGTTTGTAATTTGAAGGTCTTAGGAAAGTTTGTATTTCGAAAGATTAGATGTTCTTAGGCTTGAATCTTAGGGGAATTTGGTGATTTGTTGTTGTTTTGAGTGATTCGAACGTTCGACTAAATTTGTATGTTGATATAAGACTTGTTGGTATTTTTGGTTAAAGTCCCGAGGGCCTCGGGTGTGTTTCGGATGGTTGACGGATTGGTTTTTGACGTTTGAGAGCTTCTGGTGTGAATTCTGTCGGTGTTTCCGCACATGCGAAAGGAGAGCCGCAGGTGCTCTTGGGCATTCGCATGTGCGGGCAGTGCTGGGCTAGGCAGGATGCAGAGGTGTGAGATAGTGGTCGCATCTGCGAGCCCTCAAGTGACAGACCTAGGGCGCAGATGCGGAAGGGTGGAGTTGGTCAGGTTCCGCAGAAGCAGAGTGTGATTGCGTAGGTGCGAGGTTTGTTAGCAGATGCGGAAGATGGGATCCTAAATGAATTCTGAACCTGCGATGGATTTTCCTCAAGTGCGGTGGCGGAGAAGCAAGAATTGGTCCGCAGGTGCAAAAGGCCTGGGCAGAAAGTATAAAAAGGAGACTTCGCGAATTTTGGTCCATTTCTCACCATTTTCAATCGGTTTTGAAGCTTTTGGGAGTGATGATGAAGAGAGATTCAAGGGTTTATCAGTGAGGTAAGTTGCTTGAGCCCTAATACTCGTGTTTATTGTGATTTCCCATTATTTAATCATGTAATTAGTGGAGATTAGTGGTGAAATGAGGGGTTAGGGCTTGGGATTTTGGAGAGTTTAATTTAGGGATTTGAGGGACCAAATGAGGTATGATTTTGATAAATTTCATATGTATGGACTCGTGAATGAATGGGCTTTCATGTTTTGTAACTTTTATCGGATTTCGAGACGTGGGCCCAAGGCCTGGGTTTAAGCCGATTTCGGGATTTTGGGCTAAATTGATAGTTTTTCTTGTGGAATTCATTCCATTAGCATATATTGATGGTATCATACTGATTGTGAATAGATTCATAGCATTTAGAGGCTCAGTCGAGAGGCAAGAGCATACTTGTAACGATTATAAATCTAGTCCCGAGGGTATGAAACCCCAGAATATTTGTATCATTTTACTATTTGGAGGTAGCGCACATACTAGGTGACGGGCGTATGGGCATGAACCGTTGGGGATTGTGACTTGGTCCGTCCCGTATCAACTGTAAAGTTGAATATTTTGTTGAAACTATATGATTCTTATGTGTTTTATAAAGATTTTTCGTAATTCGGGCGGGATTCCATGTTTAGGCCTTATGCAAGTATTGTTTGGACCCTTAGAGGTCTTTTCTTACTATCCTCTCATTACTTTGGATTAACAATCTATACTCAGTCATGCTTATACATATTTACAGCATAACTCAGTCTCTATTACTCTATTTTGATGCATCATATAAATGTTGTTTGGGCTGAATACTTTGTTTTCTGAGAGCCCGAGAGGCTGGAGAGGTTTATGACTGAGTGAGGCCGAGGGCCTGATTTGTGAGGATATTTATGGGATCGGGTTGCATGCCACAACATGTTTGATATAGGATGAGGGCCTCATTAATTTATGCCATGATTGGCTTAATATAACGCTTGGGCTGAAGGAGCCCCTCCAGAGTCTGTACACACCCCCAGTGAGCACAGGTACCTACTGAGTGCGAGTGCCGACTGACGAGTTCTTAGTGACTGGGAGGCATGAGTGATGGTGAGGTATGCCCAAGGAGCTGTTTACGAGTGATTGTGAGGTATGCCCGAGGGGCTATATACGAGTGATTGTGAGGTATGCCCGAGGGGCTATATATGAGTGATTGTGAGGTATGTCCAAGGGACTGTTTATGATTTTATCATTTTTGCTCACCTTTGCATTAAGCCTCTATTTGAAACTGTTAAAAAATATCTTTAAATGATTTTTATTGGAACTGGGTTTAAACGGGATGATTTGATTCAAACACTGATTTTTAAAGCATGTTTTATTTTATCGCGATTTCATGATATGAACTTTATAAGCTTTATTGCTCATCACTACTGCTCAGTCTTTATTTACTGTTGTTGCTTACTCAGTTGGAGGGTATAGCAAGGTATCTACCTGGCGATCAAAGCCCTGTTCTTCTCCCCCTTATCTTCCTTTGGTGGTATTGAGCTATTTTCCAGACTATGTTAGTCTTGATATTGTCAGACAAATTGTCGTAGATTGACATGACTAGTGACACCCCAATGTCGGGCTTTTTCTTTTTCGCACTTTTCTTTTTATTTGAACTCCTTTACAAATGTTTTTATGTTATATAGCCTTGAAAATTTTCTTTGAAATGAAAATATCTCTTTGTTTTGTAAATGAGTCTACTTGCCTAGTTCCACGATAGGCGCCATCACGATTGGGTTAGTCTGGGTCGTGACAGAGTAGGCCCGTAATGTCAATTATGACTTGTGTGCAAACTTTGAGGTAAATCGGATGTGATTTTATAGGTTTCGGCATCGAAGGTATAAGTTTGAAGTTCTAAAGTTTATTAAGCTCGAATTGGGGTACCATTCAAGATTTTGATATTGTTTGGTGTGATTTGATGTCTCGACTAAGTCCGTATTGTGTTTTAGGACTTGTTTGGTAGGTTTGGTTGAGGTCTCGGGGGCCTCGGGTGGATTCCAGTTTATCAACAGATCAGATTTTGGAATGAGCAAATACCAGATAAACATTTTGGTTGCTGGTGTAATCGCTTCTGCGGAGGCTTGACCGCAAAAGTGGCCTCGCAAAAGCGAGAAGAAGCTCGCAGAAGCAACATGGGCAACCTTGGCGTAAGGTCGCAGAAGAAGATTCGAGCAGCGCACATGCATGTGCGCAGAAGCGACGCCACTGCCGCAGTTGCGAAAGATGCGCTGAAGGAGCGGAAGAACTTCCGCAGGTGCGATCGAGTTTCGCATGAGCGAGTTTTGTCTCGCAAAAGCTAAACCGCAGGTGCAGAAATATGTCCGTAGATGTGATGATTGCTGGGCAGAGGGCTTCTTTAAGTACGTCAGTTTGTCCAATTTTCATCATTTTTCTCTGGGTTTGGGCGACTTTTGTGGAGCTTCAGGTGGAATTTTTCATCATCTATGTCAAGGTACATAATTCCCACCTATTGTGACTTAAATACATGATTTATATGTGGATTTGAACAAGGAAATTAGTAGAAATTTGGGATTTTGTAGGGAAAACCTAGAAATTCGTATTCTTGAATTTTGACCACGAATGTGGTCATGGAATGGGAAACAATTCATATATCTGAGTTCGTAGTGTTATGGGTAATGATTATCTACGAAAAGTTTCGAAATTCGGGCATATGGGCCCGCAGGCGGCTTTAACGATTTTTCGAGCGGAGTTGGAAATTATTATAAATTGATTAATTATGAGTATTAGAGTATATTTTGATAGGGTTGCATCTTATTTGGCTAGTTTTGGATCGACGGTCACCGGTTTGAGGTGTTAGGGAGGCGTTGGAGCCGGTTTTGGAATGTCGGAGTGAGGTAAGTCTCTTGTCTAACTTTGTGATAGGGAACTACTCCTATGTGTTGTGATTGATATATTTTACTAGTTGAGGGGGCTACATACGCACGAGGTGATGAGTCCGTGCGTAGTTATATTCATGTTATTGTCCGGGTAGACTTAGGTTCACAACATGCTATAGTTGTACTACTTGAGCAGTTTCTTCCCTATTAAACTCCATTATTTTACGTTACAACTTGAGACTAGACTTGTGTAGAGTGGTAGACTCATTATTGTAGTGATCAGACAAACATTATGATTTGCCACGGAATAATTGTACTCCTCTTACGAATTTCCCCTGCGTTACACATTCTCATCGAATTACTTTCCCCAAAGCTTTCCAAAAAACAAATCACATGTCCCTTCGTGAGTGGGGTCAAGGACCTGTCAAAAGCTTTTTATTCTAATGGGATCGGGTCGTTCACCTCGGTAGAATAGATACATCTATGGTTCGTGTCGTTCGACCCTCGACAGTGCACACACTTTATGTGATTGGGTCGTTCGCCTCGGCAGGATTATGCACCATATTTTATGTGATCGGGTCGTTCTGCTTGGCAGGATTATGTACCACACTCTCAGGCTACGTACGCACGAGGTGACGAGAGTCTGTACGTAGTTATATTCATGTTATTGTTCGTTTACCTAGGCAATATATATAATAGATGTATCAATGGCTATATACCATATTGTGATGGGATCAGGCCGTATGCCTCGGCAATTCTATAAAACTCCTTCTATGAAATCATGCGTATTAACTGACCTTTTCGTAGTGGCAGTATTATGAGAGTTGGAACAGTACCTATAGGTGTCATGAGGTGTGTTGTGGACACCAAATTCGTGAAATTGCAGCTATTGTGGTCAGGGGATGTCATTATGGTCAACTGAATTATGCGGTGCAGGGTGTAAATTCGGCAAACGTATACTATCATGTTTTGGTACAATGTCTGGTGATTGATACATTGTTGGTGTGTTTGAATCTGGTATCGTGGAGGATTCCGGATGTTGGAATTTTCTTCCACAGCTTGTTAGCTAAGGTAGCAGGAAGTATTTCCATTATGGCTCGAGCTAATGTGCTCGACTGGGTTGTGGTGGCCCGGGTAGGTGCACGGGGTGTTAAACAATGATTATGGACAACTCCGGAGTAGTTCTAAGCACGTTCGAGGATTAACATACGTTTTAAGTGGGAGAGAATGTAACGACCCAACCGGTAGTTTTGAGCCCTAGGCTTTAGGTGGTTTGAGGCCATGAGTAGCTTCACTTTAGGTATTATGACTTGCACGTATTGTCGGAATTGAATTTCGGGAAGTTCGGGGCTGTTTTAGATTGACTAAGATTTTACTTTTGTGTAATTGACCTCGGAATCAGGATTTGAAGGTTCCAACATGTTCGTATGATAATTTTGGACTTGGGCATATGTCCTAATCGGTTTTCGGACGACCCGGGAGCGTTTTGGCGCCTATTGTGGAAGTTGGCATTTAGGAAGGATTTCATAAATTTAGGTTGAAATGTATTTCAATGTTGTCGATGTTTGTTTTGGATTCCGAGTCTGGGAATAGAACCGTATGGTGACTCCGGTCTTAGGAGCGCGTATGGATGTGGATTTGGAGGTCCGTAGGTCATTTCGGGGTCATTTGGTGAAAGTTAAAAATTTGAAGGTTTTTGGAAAGTTTGACCGGGAGTGGACATTTTTCTATCGAGGTCTGATTACGATTATAGAAGTTGAAGTAGGTCTGTAATATCAATTATGACTTGTGTGCAAAATTTGAGGTCAATCAGACGTGATTTGATATGTTTCGGCATCGAATATAGAAGTTTGAAGTTCATTAAACTCGAATTGGGGTACGATTCATGATTTCGATGTTGTGTGGTATGATTTGAAGTATCGACTAAGTCTGTATTGTGTTTTAGGACTTTTTGGTAGGTTTGGTTGATGTCCTGGGGGCCTCGGGTAGATTCCAGGTGATCAACGGGTCAGATTTTGGAATGAGCAAATACCAAAAAACAATCTGGTTGCTGGTGTAATCGCTTCTGTGGAGGCCTGACCGCAAAATCGGCCTCGTAGAAGCGAGAAGAAGCTCGCAGAAGCGACATGGGTAGCCTGGGCATAAGGTCGCATAAGAGGATTCGTGCAGCGTACCTGCATGTGCGCATAAGCGACGCCACTATCGTAGGTGCAGAAGACGCGCAAATGCGCACGTGCGATTGCGCAATAGCAGAAGAACTTCCGTTGGTGCGATGATCTGCTGGACAGGGAGTTCGGCAGGAGCGAGTTTTGTCTCACAAAAGCGAGACCGCAGGTGCAAAAATATGTCCGCAGATGCGACGATCGCTGGGCATAAGGCTTCTTTAAGTACGTGGGTTTGGCCATTGTGCTTCATCTTTCTCTTGGTTTGGGCAGCCTTTGGGGAGCTTCAAGTGGAGATTTTCATCATCTATGTCAAGGTACGTAATGCCCACATACTGTGAGTAAAATACATGATTTATATTTGGATTTGAATATGGAAATTAGTAGAAATTTTGGATTTTGGGTGGAAAACCTAGAAATTTGTATTCTTGAATTTTGACCACAAATTTGTGCATGAAATGGGGAACAATTCATATATCTGACATCGTAGTGTTATGGGTAATGATTATCATCACAAATATTCGGAATCCGGGCATGTGGGTCAGCGGGTGACTTTATCGATTTTTCAAGCGGAGTTAGAAATTGTTATAAATTGATTAATTATGAGTATTAGAGTATATTTTGATTGGTTGCATCTTATTTGGCTAGTTTTGGATCGACGGTCACCAGTTTGAGGTGTTAGGGTGGCGTTGGAGCCGGCTACGGAATGTCTGAGTGAGGTAAGTCTCATGTCTAACTCTGCGAAGGGGAACTACCTCTAGGTGTAGTGATTGATATTTGTTACTAGTTGCGGGGGCTACGTACGTATGAGGTGACGAGAGTCCGTACATAGTTATATTCATGTTATTGTTCGGGTTGATTTACGTTCACACCATGCTATAGATGTACTACTTGAGCAGTCTCTTGCCTATTAAACTCCTTTATTTTAGGTTGCAACTTGAGACTAGACTTGTGTAGACTGATAGACTCATTATTGTAGAGATTAGACTAACTTTATGATTTGCCTCGGAATAATTGTACTCTTCTTACGAATTTCCCCCGTATTATGCGTTCGCATCGAAGGGCTTTCCCCAAAGCTTTCCAAAAAAAAAACAACTCACCTGTCCCTTTGTGAGTGGGGTCAAGGACCCGTCAAAGCTTCTTATTCTAATGGGATCGGGTCGTTCGCCTCGGCAAGATAGATACATCTATGGTTCGTGTCGTTCGACCCTCGGCAGTGCGCACACTTTATGGGATCGAGTCATTCGCCTCGGCATGATTATGTACCACACTTTACGGGATCGGCCCATTTGCCTCGATATGATTATGTAACGACCCAAAATCCATTAAGGTCGTGATGGCATCGGACACCGCTGTCAGGCAAGCCAAAAATAAATACTTAATTTGGTTCTCATTTTAATATTTTTTAAATGATATTTACTTCAATTAAAAAGTAAAAGATCAAATTTACAGAATAAATAATATATATATATATATATATATATATATATAACATATATATATATATATATAAAACATATATATATATTAAAAATACAGGACAACTCATAATCACCCCAAAATCCGGTAGCACATGTGCTTGAGCCTCATCTAGGGATGTAAAATAAAATACAACATATGTCCGGAATGCAAATTTGGAAAGGAGAAATATAAATAATGTGAAGGAGACTGCTGGTTGCGGATCGTAGTATAGAATGCAGCTCACCTAAGTCCACGCCATAACCGTGAGTCTGCGCCCAGAAGGCCACTAAACATATATGTACCTGCACAAAAATGTGCATCAAGTTTAGTATGAGTACATAAATCAACGCGTACCCAGTAAGTATCCCGCCTAACCTCGAAGAAGTAGTGACGAGGGGTCGACTTCGACACTTACTATGGGCAATAAATACAATATCAATGATATAATTATGCATGGATTGTATAAAGCGGTTACAAGCTCAATATTTTGAAGTTAGTAACCAGTTCTTTTATAATTAAGAAATCTCCAAATTTATTTCCCATTATTTAACAATTTATCTCAGGCCAAGGATGCAATATCATTTATTGTAAATTCCAAAGCAATCAATTCAATCATGCGCAAATCATGCCGAGGTCGTACGGCCCGCTCCAACATAAATATTTAAACTGTGCACTGCCGAGGGTCGAACGACGCGAACCATAGATGTATCTATTAATTCTGTCGAGGCGTTCGACCCGCTCCACAAAATGATAAACACATTCAAACAACCAAGTCAAGAATTTATTAATGGGAAATTATTCAAGGAAATGCCAAATTCTCATTTAACGGTCAAGAGAACAACTTTTATCCTTTTAAAATTCCTTTACCAAGTTCAGTGTGATTTAAGCAAATCAAATTGACAAGAAGGTTGCAAACATCGCAAGTATAGCATGATTCGGATCCTAGACTACCCGGACTTAAGCATAAAAGTCGGTATGCACGGACTCTCGTCACCTCATGCGTACGTAGCCCCCACAAATAGGAGCACATATTGAATTATTTCACCTATGGGGTTAATTCCCTCTTACAAGGTTAGAAAGGAGACTTACCTCGCTCCGAAGTTCCATAGTCAGCTCCCAAGCTTTTTCAACTACTCAAACCGATGCCCAACACTCCCAAACTAGTCAATAAACGTGCAAACCCATAAAAAATATACTCAAATTCTCACAACATTTCGATTTAAACAAATTCCCAACTCTGCTCGAAAAGTTGATAAAAATAACCCTCGGGCCCACGTGCTCGGATTCAGAAAATTTTCGAAGATAAAGTTTACCCATAACCTCACGAACTCAAATATATAATTTATTCTCAATTCCATGCCCAAATTCATGGTCAAAATCCAAAAATACCAAATTCTATGTTTTCTACCAAAAACCCCACAATTTCTACTAATTTCCATGTTTAAATTCTTATTCAAACCGTGTATTTAACCTATAATAAGTGGAAATCAGTTACCTTGTGTTTCTTGATGAAATTCTCCCCTTGAAGCTCTCCAAATATCGCCCAACCAAGTGAAAAATGGGAGAAAAATGAGCCAAGTCCCGTTCTTAAATCAATTTACCCCGCCGATATTTTCGCTTTTGCGGAACAGTAGCCGCACCTGCGGCGTCTCTTCTGCGACCATGCCTCCGATTCTGCGGAACTCACCCAAATAGATGCCTTTCCCCTGCGGAAACATTCCCCGCTTCTGCGACATCGCAAGTGCAAGCTCCCCTTCCGCTCCTGCGCTTTCTTCAGCTTCTGCGCCCCATGCTTCGCTTCTATGCTTGGGCAGATGCGGCCAAAACTCTGCCCCTGCGGTCCTTCCCCTAGCTTTGCTTCTTTGCTTCTGCGAGCAATTCGCCGCATCAGTGATCTCACACTTGCTTCCAAAGTCACACAAGTGCGATTACACCATAAGCATTAAGCTTCAAAAATTCTTAAGTTCAAAAAATCGATCCGTTAACCTTCCGAAATCCACCCGAGGCCCTCGGGACCTCAACCAATTATACCAACAAGTCCTAAAATGAAATACATACTTAGTCGAGCCTTTAAATCACTTTCAACAACATCGAAATCATGAATCCCACCCCAATTCGAGCTTAATGAACTTTAGAACTTCTAACCTCTACCTTCGATGCTGAAACCTATCAAATCACGTCCGATTGACATTAGGGACCTACTCCAACTTTCGAAATCGGAATCCGACCCCAATATCAAAACGTCCACTCCCGGTCAAACTTTCCAAAAACCTTCAAATTTCCATTTTTCGCCAAATGACCCCGAAACGACCTACGGATCTCCAAATCCCCTTACGGACACACCCCTAAGTCCAGAATCACCATACGGAGATATTCCCTGGCTCAGAATCCCAATCAGACATCGATAACATTGAAATGCACTTCAACCCAAATTTAGAAAATTCTTGCGAAATGCCAACTTCCATAATAGGCATCAAAACACTCGCGGATCATCCAAAACACGATCCAGGCATACGCCCAAGTACAAAATCATCATACGAACCTGTGGGAACCTTCAATTCTTAATTCCAAGGTCGTTTACTCAAAAATCCCAGTTTAGTGAATTCCTCCAACTTAAGGCTTCCGAAATTTGAATTTTTCTTTCCAAATCAACTCCGAACTTTCTGAAATTAAATTCCGACCACGCGTACAAGTCATATTACCTGAAGTGAAGCTACTCGAGGCCTCAAACCGCCGCAAGATGCGCTAGGGCTCAAAATGATCGGTCGGGTCGTTACATTCTCTCCCACTTAAACATACGTTCGTCCTCGAACATGCTAAGAACTGCTCTCGAATTGTCTGAAATCACTGCTTAACACCTCGTGCACCTACCCGTGCTACCACAACTCAGTTGAGCGCATTAGCTCTAGCAAATCTGAAGATCCTCCCCTTTATTTAGGCAAATAAGCCTTAGAGCCAAATTCCAACATCCGAAATTCTCTACTAGGCCCGCTTCCAACATACGAACACTGCTTCAATCACTACATGATGATTGTAAACTCTCATTGAATTCACACCATGCACAGCATTATTCACATGACCATAATAACATCCTCTTACAACAATAGCCGAATTCCCACGAATCTGATGCTCACAACACACCTCATGACACATATAAGTATTGTCACAATTCTTTAAATGCCACAACAGAAAAGATGTGTAGAACTTATAACCACCTGCCGAATTACAATTTATGGAGTCTCTCCTCCCGACAAGAACAATTACCTCAGTCTGGACTGAATAAAAATATTTGCTCTTTAATATTCTTCATATAAACCTGATCGCACTTATCCCAGGTCCAATAATTTCATCTCACCCAGTACAAGATGCTCAGGCAACAAGCCACCTCACACACTGCCAAAAGCCTAATATGATGCCACAATGTGCCCACAAGCCACAAACTCGAATGTGATACATAGGAAAACGAACTCTGGAAAGAACTACTCGACCCGCGTAACTAATTTAAACCACTGAAAAGATGTTATGAACCTTTCTAAGAAAATGTGAAACAAAACACACAATAATAGATATAGTGGGAGCTGTACTCACATCACACTATTGTGTCGTGCAATCCGATCCACACACGATACCGTTGCAGCGTGCAACCCGATCCAAACAACATACCCGTGGCGGCGTGCCACCTGGTCTAACCAACATGCTTGTGGCGGTGTGCCACTCGATCCACACATGATACCCTATAAAGAGATACTTTACCGAGCTAAAATGCTCTTAACTACAAAATACTCAAATATCGACCACAAGCATGCCAAGTGCATAATATTATTCCTGGGGAGACAGATAGCACCATAAGCTACAAAACTCAAGCACGACAAAGGTAAAATAAATAACCTGCATCTCGAGAGCCATCCTGCTCATATAACACCACAAACTATACGGGATCTCAATACGAGTGCGAATAATCTAACTGCCTCATAACCCGCATGGAACAATAGATACTACACGGAAGGGGCCAACAACAGAAATAACATCCAAGGCCCGAAGAACCCTTCAAAAAAAATGCTCTGCTGAAATGAACACATCCGATCCGATATAGAGCCCACATTCACATTTAGATCCATCCACGGACTTCAAGTCGATTCTGATCATACCATTCTTGGGCCAATACCCTCTCAAGGATCCACAATGACCTTTTGTTTTCCATGACACACAAGAACAACCGTCGAATCCGGAACAAACTTCCACAATTCATAATCAACCGAATAGAGCGCCTTTCAGGCCTTAACTCTCACATCAGCGATAGTGCCAAAATCTCCATACTTGGTTTCAATCTTTAATCAATCAAGTGACTACATGTTACACTTATATAATCTTCCTGTGGGACAAGCTCCCACGACCCTCCGCACCAGATAACAAGTCTACACATCCATACCACCGGCCATACTAATATTGTAAAGCAACTCAAGAATCCCCAATTAGTACGCAAATCTTCCAACACAGTACACCAATCTTAGGTGATGCTAAAGACAATACCAGCTTACTCTAACTATCTGAATTCCTTTTCCTGTTCATCCGAGCTTGTGGGATTCTTGTCAACACTGAACCGCAACCTTGAATCCTCAACTTCCAATTCTCATGATACTCACTACACCTAATCATGCCAATGCGCAAGAGTATAAGAATTTTATCATAACTCCTGAACCACTAATATAATACACACTTCATCATATAGGAACCTCTCACTTGACTCATTTCAGGAGAACCGTTGCAACACGTGACTGAATTCTCAAAATAGTAAAAAATATAACCCCAAATAGTGGTATAAACCACCATGTCCCTTCCGGGAACCACCTACACATAACAGGCCATAATAACTGAATACCTCCAAATAAATCAAATTACGACGTCCATCAAGCCTCGCACGTGCCGCCTCAACCACCTATAAAACTTAACACCTGAAGGACCCGATCATTGCCACATCATGTCGATTCAATCATTGCTAACTGACCCGAATTGTTCTTATTTACCCTGAACTTGCCTTAGGAATAATAATAGCTCCATCTAAAACATAACGAACCCAAATCTGCACTCATCCTGAGTGACCTTATTTCACGAGACCACGTTGTCTCAAAACCCACGAACCATCTCATACTCTTCTTATGCACATATTCGCACCTTCAATTGGTACACTTATTCTGATAATTCCTCTACGAATCTGAAGTTACTTTCCCCCATCGCTCCAATGCTACACCACAGACCGAAGCTCCCGACCCCATATATAATCCACTACAAAAGCTCAATACTGAACCATACTACGGTCTCGAAATCATAGCTTGGTCCCGAATATAACCAACTCCAAGGCCTTGCTAGCACATGAACACTCTTTCAAAGAAGCACCCGGCTGGATCACTTTCCTTGTACTTCACATCTACACGAAGCATAAGCTCTGAGTCTTCCTACAGCCTAAACATGGACTGGTAAGGCAGAAGATAGCACACATTCCTCAAATCCTTTTCTCAAATTACCACTGATATTTTCTTTCCTTAGTCACAATAACCCACCAATACGCTGATAACCAGAAACCGCACAAGTTGACAACTATGCAATCCAAGCATAGACGGTGGGGCTCTCCCACTTATCTTGAAGCTACCATTGCATAACTCTAGAACCCACCAAAATTCCTTATCCCCTATTGACATGATTTTTCACAATCAACTCGCCAAATTCCTCAAAATCCTTTCGTTAACACTTCATGAACATTCTGAATCACTAGCCACATTTACATATCCGGTCTCTAACCGGACAGCCAGTAAAATCCTTCCCAGAAGCTTAGTCAACACCACACGACCACTACCCTTCTCACGGGAGATAACACACCTGTGGAAATTACATGCCGATATCTTTCAACAGCGTTGCATCGAGTACAATTACTACAAAATCAATAAACCACCCTGAGCATGTGCTCATTCACCAGTTGTACAAGTCCATTCACTCCCCATTGACATCAACTAGAGGTGCGACAATATATTCAAATCCAAAGTCATGTTGTATTCTTCTTCATATTAAGAAACTCCCTCCTATCACACCCAATCTTCCTCAATATAGCAGCCAATATTCCAAATTATGCCCGTAGACCTAATCACTGTCCACCATCCCAAATCCTTATAACTTCCCCCAAGGCGTATAGTCATCCTACCACAGAACCCATATGCTACTCTGCCACTCTCCCACTTTGGTCAAACCCTCTCCTTTAAGAAACTACCCGACTTTTGTTTCTCACACTTAGCCTTCTAGAAACGTAACCACCACAAGACATCTCCCATATGTCCTTCCTCATCCTTCACTGTCCGGTTGTTTCCTTAACTCAATATCTATCTATGTAGCACTTGAACCAATAGATCACTACCAACTTTAAACCCCTCCGAAGATCATCTTCCTCGAGCCGTCAACATTAGAAATACCCATTTAAATTACGGAATTACTACACTCCGTTGGAACCGCTTCCCCGACTTTTGTGTCTGACAACCACTTCTCCGGCACCATCTCACACTACTCTGTCCTGAAGGAAAATTGATGAAGACCATGACACCGGCGAACCATAACGCGTTCAACAGGGACGACGACACCACATCACAAATAAATATTTGACCACGCTTGAAAATACCAAGTCCCGTTACTCCATCAACCCAAACCTGAAAATTTATAGCCTGATTGCCTTTCCTCCGCCGGAAATAATATACCGAATCTCTAAATCATGGACTGAGTAAACCTCCTTCCAAGTCATTAACTGCCTCGACGCATAGACAAGCATCCAATTACTATACAGACACTGTGCAATAGCAATGCATGAATTGTCATAAAAATCAATGCCAAATCTCAAAACCTTAGGTAATACTGATACTGAATTGAAACGAAATAAGGGCATTCCACAAGGCAACGACAATAGCCCAAAGCAAATATGCAAGGAGAAACATCTTGCACCACATCTATAGTGCCATTAAAATTCTTCGATTCCAAATTTATGACAAGCGATTCACGTCGCATAAGATTAAATAGGAAGGAAATAAAGGCATAATCCTCATAGGAATCAAATTGCACGATGAGGAATCAAGAAGGGAAGTGCTCCTAACAGTCTTATAGCCTCTCGAAGATAAGTGCAGACATCTCTGTACCGATCTGTAAGACTCTACTAGACTGGTTCATCACTCGTGAGACCTAAGTGAACCTAGCTTTGATACCATGTTGTCACGACCCAAAATCCATGATGGTGCCGGACACCGCTGTCAGGCAAGCCAAAAATAAATACTTAATTTGGTTCTCATTTTAATATTTTTGAAATCATATTTCCTTCAATTAAAAAGTAAAAGATAGAATTTACAGAATAAATAATATATATATATATATATATATATTAACAATTTCAATACAGGACAACCCATAATCAACCCAACACCCCCCCTCCCCGGTGTTACAAGTGCATGAGCATCAACTAAGAATGTAAAATAAATTATAATGTCTGTCCGGAATACAAATTTGGACAGGAGAAATATAAATACTCTGACGGAGACTCTACTGGCTGGGGATCGTAGTATAGAATACAGCTCACCTAAGTCCCCACCATAACCGCGCCTCTGCGCCCACAAGGCCACTAAACATATATGTACCTGCACAAAAATGTGCAGCAAGTGTAGTATGAGTACGTAAATCAACGCGTACCCGGTAAGTGTCCCGCCTAACCTCGAAGAAGTAGTGACGAGGGGTCGACTTCGACACTTACTATGGGCTATAAATACAATATCAATGATATAATTAAGCATGGATTATATAATACGGTTGCAAGCTCAATATTTTGAAGTAATTAAGCTGTTCATTTATAATTAAGAAATCTCGAAATTTATTTCCCAATATTTAACAATTTATCTCAGGTCAAGGAAGAAATATCATTTATTGTAAATTTCAAAGCAATCAGTTCAATCATGCGCAAATCATGTCGAGGTCGTACGTCCCGCTCCAACATAAATATTTAAATTGTGCACTACCGAGGGTCGAATGACGCGAACCATAGATGTAATTAAATCTGCCAAGGCGTTCGGCCCGCTCCACAAAATGATAAACACATTCAAACAACCAAGTAAAGAATTTATTAAGGGGCAATTATTCAAAAAAATGCCAAATTCTCATTTAAGGTTCAAGAGAACAAATTTTATCCTTTTAAAATTCCTTTACCAAGGTCAATGTGATTTAAGCAAATCAAATTAACAAGAAAGATGCAAACATCGCAAGTATAGCATGATTTGCTAGACTACCCGGATTTAAGCATTATAGTAGCTATGCACGGACTCTCGTCACCTCGTGCGTACGTAGCCCCTACAAATTGGAGCACATATTGAATTATTTCACCTATGGGGTTAATTCCCTCTTACAAGGTTAGAAAGGAGACTTACCTTGCTCCGAAGTTCCATAGCCGGCTCCCAAGCCTTTCCAACAACTCAAACTGATGCCCAACACTCCAAAACTCGTCAATAAATGTGCAAACCCATAAAAATATACTCTAATTCTCACAACACTTTGATTTAAACGAATTCCCAAATACGCTCAAAAAGTTGATAAAAATCACCCTAGGGCCCACTTTCCCGGATTCCGAAAATGTTAGAAGATAAACTTTACCCATAACCTCACGAACTCAAATATATAATATGTTCTCAATTCCATGCCCAAATTCGTGGTCAAAATCCAAAAAATCCAAATTCTAGGTTTTCTACCAAAAATTCCACAATTTCTACTAATTTCCATGTTTAAATCCTTATACAAACCATGTATTTAACCTATAATAAGTGTGAATCACTTACCTTGTGTTTCTTGATGAAAATATCCCCTTGAAGCTCTCCAGAAATCGCCTAACCAACTGAAAAAAGGGAGAAAAATGAGACAAGTCCCGTTCTTAAATCATTCTGGCCAGCCTCCGCTTCTGCAGCATCACTTCTGCAAACACAACTCCGCTTCTGCGGAAGTCACCCAAGCACAATGCCTCGCACCTGCGAAAACATTACCCTCTTCTGCGACATCGCAAGTGCGAGCTCCCCTTCCGCTCCTACACTTTCTTCCGCTTCTGCGCCCCATGCTTCTCTTATGTGCTTGTGCAGATGCAGCCCAAACTCCGCACCTGCGGTCCTTCCCCTAGCTGGCCTTCTCGGCTTCTGCGAGTAATTCTATGCACCCGCGATCTCGCACCTGCAGCCAAAGTCACGTAGGTGTGATTACACTGTTAACCTTCTGGAATCCACCCGAGGCCCTCGGAACCTCAACCAATTATACCAACTAGTCCTAAAACGCAATACAGACTTAGTCGAGCCTTCAAATCATGCCCAAAAACATCAATTTCATGAATCGCACCCCAATACAAGATTAATGAACTTTAGAACTTCAAACTTCTACCTTCGATGCCGAAACCTATCAAATCACGTCCGATAGACCTCACATTTTGCACACAAGTCATAAATCACATTACAGACCTACTCCAACTTCCTCAATCGGAAACCGACCCCGATATCAAAAAGTCCACTCCCGCGCAATCTTACCAAAAACCTTCAAATTTCCATTCTTTGCCAAATGACCCCGAAACGACCTAAAGACCTCCAAATCTATTTCCAGATGCTCCCCTACGTCCAGAATCACCATACGAAGCTATTCCCAGGCTTGGAATCCCAATCGAACATCGATAACATTGAAATGCACTTCAACCCAAATTTATGAAATTTTTCCAAAATACCAACTTCCATAATAGGCGTCGAAATGCTCCTGGGTCATCCAAAACCCAATCCGGATGCGCGCCCAAGTCCAAAATCATCATACAAACTTATTGGAACCTTCAATTCCTGATTATAAGGTTGTTTACTCAAAAATACCAGTTTAGCCAATTCCTCCAACTTAAGGCTTCCGAAATTTGAATTTTTCTTTCCGTATCAAATCTGAACTTCCCGAAATTAATTTCCGACCACGCGTACAAGTTATAATACCTGAAGTGAAGCTACTCAAAGTCTCAAATAGCCGAACGACGTACTAGGTCTCAAAATGACCGTTCGGGTCATTACAGATTATGTACTACACTCTCATGGGAGCGGATCGTTCACCTTGGCAATATATAATAGATGTATCTATGGTTATATACCAAATTGTGATGGGATCGGGATGTACGCCTCGGAAATTATGTAAAAATACTTCTTTGGAATCGTGCCTATTGTAAAATAAATCAATATATCTGGGAGCCAGGTTTGAATTATGGTGACTCATCTGGTGAGGTCCATTATATATATATATATATATA
>AWOL01S0001637.1:86559-105547 GCA_000715115.1 Nicotiana otophora
CCCCCTGCCCGTTGCTTGGCCTCCACTGCCCCTCCCCCTCCTAAAATCTCTAGGTTTCGATTTGAACTTAAATTGTTTGTATAATTTTAATATGTTGTTATTTCGTTATGAATTAGTTAATTATTGTTTAAATTTGAATTTTATTGAAATCTAGGGTTTTAGGTCATGTTAAAATTGAATTGAATTGATTATCTAGGGTGTAATATCAATGTTTACGTTTGTATTGGCCTGAGTAGTTTTGTTAGCAATTGAATGTTTAAATTTGAATTGAATTATGTTTTTAGGATTTGTTCTTGTGAATTGAACTTTTAGTGAATGAATTGAATGTTTAGGGGTAATTGAATTGTTTAAGGTATTAAATGAATTGTTTAGGGTATGAGTTGAACTTTTAGGATATGAATTGAACTTTTTGGGGTTATGGTTGAACGTTTTGGATGTGAATTGAACATTTAGGGATAATTGTTGAACATTTTGGGTGTAATTATTAAAAATTAATTATCTTAATTAACTAAAAATGATTTAATTAATTTAAAATTATAGAATATATTAACAAGTTGTAATACTTATGGAAATATCTCAATTTGTTTTTTACTTGTATAGATAGAACATCGTACTTGGATGTACAACAGGAATTATCCTAATCGGCAGGGATTGCGGGAGGATTTTGTATAAGGGTTTGAAGACTTTATTAGACATGCAATGTCACTTTCATCATACCAAATTGAAGGAGTAATTAGGTGTCCTTGTGTCATCGTATGAAGTTTTAAAAACTGGAGGAAGTTAAGCTTCATCTTTATAGAAAGGGATTTATAGAGAATTACTCAGTGTGGACTAATCATGGAGAGAGCGATGGTAGCTGTGGAATATTTCATAACAAGGTTATTGATGAAAGTAGTAGGTCGGTGGAGAATAGAAATCATGATTCTAGAATCTAGGAAATGGTTGCGGATGCTTTTCGGATGCACTCCGGGGGTGAGCCCAATGAAAATGTTGAACAAACTCCTAATGATGATGCAAAACGTTTTTATGAACAGTTACGGGAAGCTCGTCATCCACTACGTGAAGGAAGTCCACACTCTGAGCTATCTGTTGCAGTTAGATTACTAAGTATCAAATCTTATTGGAATATTTCTCAAGCGGCCATGGACTTTTCATTGACTTTATGAGTGAACTAGTTGACCCAAATATCAACTTACCTGGTGATTTCTATAAGGCAAAGAGATTAATTTCTAAGTTAGGACTTTCGTCGATGAGAATTGATTATTGTGAAGATGGTTGCATGTTATATTATAAAGATGATGCAAATTTAGAAAGTTGTAAATTCTGCGAAAAGGCTCGTTTCAAGAGGCCTTCCAGCGGGAATATGGCCGTTGTGTAGGCGATGCATTATTTACCTCTTATACCTAGGTTAAATAGGTTATATGCGTCGATGAGTTCTACTCCTCATATGAGATGGCACTTTGAAAATATAAGACCACCTGGTGTTATGTGTCATCCTTTAGATGGAGAAACTTGGAAGCACTTTGATAGGACATATCATGATTATTGAGGTTAATCATATGAGGGAGTATGGTCGCTATGATCTTTCATAATTGCACATAACGTTAGGTAAGTTTAATATTCTCCTTATCTATTGCAACTGAATAAGTCTGATTGGTTGGTTGTAATCAAAACTAATCATGTAGGTAGGGTGGAAGTTGAGAATGTGTTAGATGTTGCATATCAAAATGATATCTCTAGTGTTTCACCAAATAGTGGACGATCAGATAGAAAATGATTTGGAACATCCTGAATGCATATTGGAAGAAACTGATATAAATGAAGTAACAATTATAGAAAATGAGCACGAAGAATCAACTGATGAAATTCAAACAAGTAAGGACGAGGAATTCTCGGACGAGCAACAATACGTCGAAGAGGATTAAAAAGTTGTTTTTTTAAAAGAAACACTCTCGTGTTATAACTAGTTTCTTATATGTTTCAATCTAACTATGTATTAAATTATGCAGATGGAAGGAAAGGTTCAAGGCATCAATGACCCTACTAGTTCTCGGGGTCGAGAAAAGTCTAGGATGGGAAAGAGGAGGGTAGAATTTGGGGATAATAATACTCCTTTTTATCCACCCTCTTCATAGATGCTATGTATTATCCTCCACCACATAGCTATACTCAGCTGCCACAGCAATACGAGGCCTACACCTTCATCCAAACACCAGGTGTAACGACCCGACCGGTTGTTTTGCTTTCTAGAACCTCATGCCCCTAAATAAGACTTCCCGTACTTTCTTTTATTGATTTATGACTTGTGGGGATGGTTAGTTCGGGATTTGGAAGCGTTTGGGTTGGAATCGGAATATTGGTTCCTTATGGATGGCTTAAAAGGCCAAGTTTGACTTCGGTCAATATTTTGAGTAAACGACCTTGGAATCAGGATTTGATGGTTCGCATAGGTTCGTATGATGAGTTTGGACTTGGGCGTATGTTCGGAATGGATTTCGGATGACCCAGGAGCGTTTCGGCGCCAAATAGTGAAAATATGATTCTTGAAGTTTTAGAAGTTCTATAAATGTGGTTTGGGACGTGTTTTGCTGATATCGAGGTCCAAACGGAATTTCGAAACTGGGAATAGTTCCGTAATGTCATTTAAGACTTTCACGCAAAATTTGGTATCATTCTGAGTAGTATAAATACGTTTCAGCATGATGGAAGTAGATTTAAGAACTTAAAGTTCTTAAGTTTGATTCAATTGTTTTTAGGGTGTGTCTCTTGGTTTTAATGTTGTTGCGGGCGTTCTGAAGGTTCAAGCGAGCATGTGTTATGATTTAGAACTTGTTGGTATGTTTGGACGGGGCCTCGGTGGCGCCAGATGCCATTCGGATGTCGCACGAGTTGAGTCCAAGCTCAAAAATGAGCTACTGGTGCACCAGTTCTGGTGCGACCTCACCTGCAGTTGGGCAGCCTTAGGTGCAAGCTCGCAGGTGCGGGCGAAGCTGCGCAGATACGACCCAAGAAGCAGAGCCCAAGTTCCGCATATGCGATCCTTTTTCCACAGAAGCGGAACCGCAAGTGCGCTCACATTTCCGCAGGTGCGACCCTAGCCAATCCTCCCCATTTCCACTGATGCGGATGATGGTCTGCAGAAGTGAGACACAGGTGCGATCCATGCGCCGCAGATGCGAAAATCGCTGATGGCAATGGCCTTCATTTATGTCACGACCCAAAATAACAAAAACCAACCCATGATGGCACCGAACACCATTGTCAGGCAAGCCATCCATAATCAATTAACTTCATTACCCATTTTTGTATTTTTTAAATCAAAACTTCTTCAATGAAATAAT
This sequence comes from Nicotiana otophora, assembly GCA_000715115.1. Taxonomy (NCBI): domain Eukaryota; kingdom Viridiplantae; phylum Streptophyta; class Magnoliopsida; order Solanales; family Solanaceae; genus Nicotiana; species Nicotiana otophora. Next base: position 89,901 of record AWOL01S0001637.1, read on the forward strand.
AAAGATAAAACTCATACAGTAAATGATAAATATTTTTAGCGACTAGATTTCTAAACAATTCACAACCATTCCCAAACCTCGGTGTCACAAGTGCATGAGCATTTACTAGGAAAATAAAAATAAAATACAGCATCTGTCCAGAATACAAATTAGACAGGAAAATATAATAACTCTGAAGGAGACTCTGTTAGCTGCGGATCGTAATATAGAATGCAGCTCACCTATGTCCCCAAAATTATTAACCACACCTCTGTGCCCACAAGGCCGCTATATATATATGTACCAGCACAATAAAATGTGCAGCAAGTGCAGTATGAGTACGAAAATAACGTGTATCCAGTAAGTATCAAGCCTAATCTCGAAGTGGTAGAGACGAGATAGCCGACTTTGACGCTAACTATGGGTCATTAATAATAATTGAATTAATTATAATTATTCGAATCAGCATGATTCACAGAGTTAACAATAATTTTATTCAATTAGCAGAAATAATAAAAATCCTTGAAATGCAACAATTTCCAATCTATTAATTAAATCATTCAATTTCAATATAATTTCCAATTTATCAAATAGCTTTACAAGGTGCAATTCAATTTCAATAAATTTTTAATTTATCAATTAGTCTCATTTACAAGAATAACAATAATTCCTTAATAAGCAGGAATAATAATTTTTTAAATTCCAAATATTTCCAATTTATCAATTAGCTTCACAAGATGCAATAAACTATTAAGGTATCATGTGACACGATCCATAGATGCAGAGTATCGTGTACACTACCGAGGGACGTGCGACACGATCCATAGTGTCGTGTACACTGTCGAGGGACGTGCGACACGATCCATAGATGCATATATCCTGCCGAGGCGTTCGGTTCACTCCACAAGAAAGGAGGACATTTTTCTTATGTACCTCCGGGAATGAGAGTATGTTTATTATAAGATAAATTCGAGAAGAAGAACAATTTCTTTTAACAATTAATTAATTTAAACAGAGAATAAAACATATGAGATTTCCATCCTTTAATATATTTATCTGACACTTCACAATAGATTCATATATATCAATTAATATTAATTAAACAAAGAATACAATATACGCAAGTAATTCATGCTTTGAGTCCTAAACTACTAGGACTTTAGCATTAATAGTAGCTACGCACGGACTCTCGTCACCTCGTGCGTACGTAGCCCCCGCAATTAGCAACAATTATTCAATTTAATCCCTATGAGGTAATTTCCCCCTTACAAGATTAGACAACAGACTTACCTTGTCTGAAAGTCCACTTTTCGATTATCGCGTCGCATAAAATTCTCGATTCGATGCCGAAAAATCCGAAATAATCCAAAAGTTATATAAAATAATTAATATATGTTCAATAATTCGAAATTCATCTATTAAATAAATTACCCTATCTAAAATGGTAAAATTCCTATTATTCACCTCGGGCCCACGTGCTCAGATTCTGGAAACTTTTCGGATGAAAACGTTATCCATAATCTCAAAAACTTAAATTTATAATTTCTACCCAATTCCATAACTATTTACGTGGCTAAAATCTCATTTTTATAAAAATCTAGGTTTTTCATCTAAATCTTTGATTTCTAAGATTTACTAGTTATAATCTACTCATAATTTATGTATTTAACTCAAGGGGTGTAGAATTAACTCACCTCTAAGTTGTTAGTTGAAATCTCCTCTCAACAAGCTCCAAAATTGCCCAAGAATGGAAGAAAATGGGCAAAAATGGTGAATTCCCGTTATTTTAAGCGTTTTGCAAAACAAGTCTTTCGCACATGCGGAGGTTGGAACGCATCTGCGAAAATTCCTCGCAGGTGCGAGTTCCACTTGCCTGGCCAGTTCTCGCATTTGCGCACACAGCTTTGCACATGCGCGTTCGCAGGTGCGCAAATCATCCGCATCTGCGGTCGATTGCCCCTTCCCCTTTCCTCATCTACACACAAAAACTCGCATCTGCGAGGTTCGCTCCTGCGAGCTGCTGCCGCACCTACGAGTGTTGCACTTGTGGCTTGCCAAGCATAGGTGTGATTCTGACAGTATCTGGGAGCTTCAGTTTTGGTTCCCAACTTCCAACTTGGTCCGAGCCTCGTCCGGTTGACACTCGGGGTCCCCCGGGACCCCGCTCGAACATACCAACAAGTTTGAAATCATAAAACGGACTCGTTCGAACTCACGAAACGTGTAAAACAACATCAAATCTATGAATCACACCTCGAACCAAATTGATTCAAACTTAAGAATTTTAAATTCTTCAATTTACTTCCAATGCGCCGAAATATACTTAAACTACTCTGAATGACACGAAATTTTGCGTGCAAGTCTTAAATCCATATACGGAACCATTCCCAAACTCGGAATTTCAAACGGACTTCAATTACTCAAAATCCTACTCCAAACCAAATTTAAAGAATTTTAAACCTTCAAATAGTTGATTATTACTATTAAGCGTCAAAACACTCCCAGGTTATCCAAAACCCGATTCGGACATACGCCCAAGTCCAAAATCATCATACGAACCTATTGGAACCGTCAGATCCCGATTCCGGGGTCGTTTTCTCAAAATGTTGACCGAAGTCAAACTTGTCCATTTAAAGCTAACTTAAGGAACTAAGTATTCTGATTTCAACTCACGCACTTCCAAATCCCGAACCAACTATCCCCGCGAGTCATAAATTATTAAAAGCATGTTCGGGGAGTTTTATTTTAGGGAACGGGGTTCTAACAGTCAAAAAGACCGGTTGGGTCGTTACATTCTCTCCCACTTAAATATACATTCATCCTCGAACGTGCTAAGGATTGTTCTGGAGTTGTCCAAAATCACAGTTTAACACTTCCAGAACCTACACATGTTACCATACCCAATTGAGCACATTATCTCGAGCCAATCTGAAGATTCTCTCCTTTATTTAGGCGATTAAACCATAGAACCCAATTCTAACATCCAGAATTCTCTACCATGCCTGTTTCCAACCTACGAGCACCATATCAATCACTACACGATGCACCAATATAGGGTTGCATACCTTGGTTGAATTTAGACCATGCACCGCACCATGCACGTGATCATAATATCATCATCCGATAATAATAGCCGAAATTCCAAGAATCTGATGTTCACAATCCACTTCATGTTACCTATAATTCATGTTCCAACTCTTGAACTGCTTCCACAATGGAAGAAATGTGTAGGAATTCATAACCAACTGCTGAGTCAATAAATTATTGAGTTTCTCCTTATGACAAGAACCATTGCCTCATTATAGACCAAATAATGGTATTTGCTCTTTATTATACTTCATATAATCCGATCGTATTGATCCCGGATCAAATAACCTCGTCTCACTTAGTATAAGCTGCTCAGGCAATAAGCCACCTCAGACAAGACAAAGAGTCTCATATGACGCCACAATGATCTAATAATATACGGACTCGATTGCGATACATAAGTAAAACAAACTATGGAAAGGATTACTCAATCCACGTGACTAATTAAACAACTGAAAAGGTGTCATGAACCTTCCTCAGAAAATGGGACACAAAACACACAAAATAGAAGATAGGGAAATGTACTTACCATCACACTGTTGCGGCTTGCAACCCGATCGACACATGATACCTGTGGCGGCGTGCCACCCGATCCGCAAAAAAAGAATATATAATAAAATACTTACCGATCTAGAATGCTCATTACTACAAAATATCTGAATATTGGACACAAGCACGCTCAGTGCATAATGTCATCCTTGGAAGGACCGACAGCGCCATACGCTACAAAGCTCAAGCACAACTAAAGTGCGATATATGATCTGAATATCGAGAGCCATCCTGCTCACATAACACCATCACTACGCGGAACCTCAACACATAAGAATTTTATCAAGCCGTTTCATAACTTACACAGCACAATATAGTGTTACATGATATAACCGATGGCGAAACAACATCAAACGTCCGAATACTCCTCCATAGGGAGCTTTTATGCTGAAATGAACACATCCGGCCTGATATAGAGCCCGTTTTCATATTTAAATCCATCCACAGACCTCAAGCCGTTTCTGATCGCAGCATACTAGGCTAATAACCTTTCAAGGATCCATAATAACCCTTTTTCTCATAACACACAAGAATATTCGTCATAATCGGAATAAACTTCCACATTCCACAACCAAATGAACTGAGCGTCCTCCAGGCAAAAATTCTTGAATCAACGATATTACCACAATCTTCATACTTGGCTTCAATCTTCACTCAATCAAGTGACTACATGTCACTCTTACACAATCTTTTCGTGAGACACGCTCCCATGACCTTTCGCACCAGGTAACAAGTCTGCACATCCATGCTACCGGTTACACTAATGCTGTAAAGCATATCAAGAATCCACAAATCAATACATAAGGTCTCTTACACCTGACATCGACCTTAGATGATGCCAAAAACTATACCATTTTACTTTAAACATCTAAATCCCTTTCCTGCTCATCCGAGCTCATGACATCCTTGTCAACACCGAACCGAAATCTTAAATCCTCAACTTTCGAATCCCATGCTACATAGTGAACTTAACCACGCCAATGCACAGGAGTACAGGAATTCCATCATAACTCCCGAACCACTAATAGGGTAAACACTCCATCATATAGAAACCTTCTTCTTAACTCATTTCAAGAGAACCATTGCAATACGTGATTGAATTCCCATATCCGTAGAAAATACCGGCCTCAAGTAGTAGTTTAAACCACCATAACTCTTCTGGGATCCCTCTACACATAACATGTCATAATACTTGAATTTATCAAAATAAAATCAATTACGGCGGTCGTCAACTCTCGCACGTACCGCCACAAATCACATGCATAATTCAATGCGCTGAAGGAACTGATCATTGCCACCATCGTGCCGATTCAACCATTGTTAGCCGATCCGTGTTTTCTCAATTTACTCTCAACTTGCCTTAGAAATAATAATAGCTCCACTCATTACATCACGAACTCAAATCCTCACTCATCCCAAGTGACCTTATTTCACGAGACCACGCTATTTCAAAACCCATTAATTATCTCATATACCTTCTTGTGCGCACTTTTTACATCTTCAACTGGTACACCCATTCTGATACTTCTTTTATGAATCGGAAGTTATTTTCTTCAAGTTCTCAAATTCTACACCACAACCTGAAGATAACGTAGAGTACTTTAAGCCCTGTTTCATAATCTGCTACAAAAGCTCGATACTCAGCCATACTATAGACTCGAGATCCTTAGACACCACACTTTAAATTTTTGAATCCACTAGGACTGTTATTGAGAGTCACTAGCTCTAACTTGTTCTCATACATGATCAACTCCAAGGCCCTGCTAGCACATGGACACTTTCTCAAGGAAATACACAACTGTCTCACTCTCCTGTGAATTACATCTACACGAAGCATAAACTCTGAGTCTTCCAAAAAACCTGAATACGAATTGATAAGGCCAAATATGGAACACATTCCCCAAATACTTTGCTCAAATTACCACTGATGTTTTCTTTCCTTAGTCGTAATGACCCACCAATACACCGATAACCAGAAACCGCACAAGTTAACACTATGCAATCCAATCATAGATAGTGGGGCTCTCCCACTTAGCTTGAAGCTACAAATTATAAAATTCTGGAATCCACCGCAATTCTTTCTTCATCGTTGACATGACCCTGCATACCTAACTTTCCAAATTTCTTGAATGTTTTCTATTAACTTTTAATAAATACTCCAAACCACTAGCCACATTTACACATTAAATCTCTTACCGAGTAGCCAATAGAATTCTTCGCAGAAGCTTCGTCAATACCACGCAACCGCTAACTTGCTCACTGGAGATAACCCACCCGTGGAAATTACATGCCGACATATTCCAACGCAGCTGCACTGGGTGCAAATACTACGAAATCAGTAGATCATCTTGAGTCCAAGCTAATTCACCAGTTGCATCAGTCCGTCCACTCCTCATGGACATCAGCTAAAGGTGCACAATACATTCCAATCCAAAGTCATGTTGTATCCGTCTTCATATCAAGCAACTCTCTCATGTCACACCAAATCTTCCTCAATATAGCAGCTAATATTACAACTTTAGTCCGTAGACCTAGTCATTGTCTATTTTACATCCCAAATCACTCCAAACATTCCTCAAGACGTGTAATCATCCTACCACGTAACGCATATGCTACCTTGCCACTCTCCCACTTTAGTCAACCATCTCCTTTAAGCAACTACTCTGCTTCTGTTTTCTTACACTTGTCCTTTTCGGAACCTAGCCACCGCAAGGCACCTTCCACATGTCCTTCCTCATCCTTCGCTTCCCAGTTGTTGTCTTAACTCAAAATCCGTCTTTGTAGCACTTGAACCAGTAGCTCGTTACCAACTTTAAACATTTCTGACGATCATCCTTCTCGGGATATCAATACTAGAAACACTACTTCGATTCTGAATCACTGCACACAGCGATCTCTAACGACTTCTTCCCCTATACCAATTCCTAACACCTCGTCGTGAAGGCGAGTTGAAGAAAACCATAATACTAGCAAACCTTAATGCATTTTACAAGGAGATGACACCACATCAATATTAAGAACTCTACGACACTCGAAAATATCAAGCTTCGTTACTCCATCAACCTCAAACCTGAACATTCATAGTCCGATTGCCTTTTCTCTGTTGGAATTAAAACATGGAACCTCTGAATTATGTACTAAGTAAACCATCTTTCAAGTCGTTTACTGCCCTAACACATAGACAGGCATTCTACCATTACAAAAACACTATGCGATAACAACGCACGAATCATCGTAACAACCAATGCCAAATTTCAAAACCTGAGGTAGTATTGATACTTAACTTGAAATGACAGAGCGGCCTTTTGCAAGGCGACGACAATAGCCAAATTAATTCCACAAGGAGAAGTATCATGTACTACATCTGTAGTACCATTAACAATTTCCTCAATCCCCAATTTATAACAAGCACTTCACGTCGCATAAGATTGAATATGAAGGAAATATAGGCATAAGCCTCAAAGGAATCAAATCGCACGATGAGGAATCAAAAAGGAAAGTATTCCTAACAGCCCTGTAGCCTCTCGGAGATAAGCACAGACGTCTCCGTACCGATCTGCAAGACTCTACTAGACTTGCTCATGACTCGTGAGACTTACGTGAACCTAGTGCTCTGATACAATGTTGTCACGACCCAAAATCCAAAACAAAAGTCGTGATGGCGCCGGACACCACTGTCACGCAAGCTAACCATAATCAATTAACTTAATTATCCATTTTTATATTTTTGAAATCAAAATTTCTTCAATGAAATAATAAAGATAAAACTCATAGAGTAAATGATAAATATTTTTTGCGACTAAATTTCTAAATAATTCACAACCATTTCCAAAACTCAGTATCACAAGTGCATGAGCAATTACTAGGAAATTAAAAATAAAATACAACATCTGTCCAGAATACAAATTAGACAGGAAAATATAATAACTCTGAAGGAGAATCTGTTAGTTGCGGATCGTAATATAGAATGCAGCTCACCTATGTCCCCACAATTATTAACCACACCTTTGCGTCCACAAGGCCGCCATACATATATGTACCTGCACAATAACATGTGCAGCAGGTGCAGTATGTGTACGAAAACAACGTGTACCCAGTAAGTATCAAACCTAATCTCGAAGTGGTAGAGATGATATAGCTAACTGTGACGCTCATTATGGGTCAATAATAATAATTGAATTAATTATAATTATTCGAATCGACATGATTCATAGAGTTAACAATAACTTTATTCAATTAGCAGAAATAATAAAAATCCTTCAAATATAACAATTTCCAATCTATTAATTAAATCATTCAATTTCAATAAAACTTAAAATTTATCAAATAACTTTACATGTTGCAATTCAATTTCAATAAATTTTCAATTTATCAATTAGTCTCATTTAAAGGAATAACAATAATTCCTTAACAAGCAGGAATAATAATTCATTAAATTCCAAAGATTTCCAATTTATCAATTAGCTTCACAAGCTGCAATAAACTATTAAGGTATCGTGTGATTTTATTAAGCACGATTTTTGTCGAGGTCGTACGATCCGATCCAGAGTGTCGTGTACACTGCCGAGGGACGTGCGGCACGATCCATAGATGCATCTATCCTGCCGAGGCATTCGGCCCGCTATACAAGAAAGGAGGACATTTTTTTTATGTACCTCTGGGAATGAGAGTATGTTTATTATAAGATAAATTCGTGAGGAAGAACAATTTCTTTTAACAATTCATTAATTTAAACAGAGAATCAAGCATATAAGATTTCCATCCTTTAATATCTTAGTCAAAAAATTCACAATATATTCATATATATCAATTAATGTTAATTAAAAAAGAATACAATTTACACAAGTAATTCATGCTTTGAGTCCTAAACTACCCGGACTTTAGCATTAATAGTAGCTACGCATGGACTATCGTCACCTCGTGCGTACGTAGCCCCCGCAATTAGCAACAATTATTCAATTTAATCCCTATGAGGTAATTTCTCCCTCACAAGATTAGACAAGAGACTTACCTCGTCTCAAAGTCCACTTTCCGATTATCGCGTCGGATAAAATTCTCGATTCGATGCCATAAAATCCGAAACTATCCAAAAGTTATATAAAATAATTAATATATGTTCAATAATTCGAAATTCATCTACTAAATAATTTACCCTATCCAAATAGTAAAATTCCTAAAATTCACCCCTGACCCACGTGCTCGGATTCTGGAAAATTTTAATGAAAACGTTACCCATAATCTCAAGAACTTAAATATATAATTTCTACCCAATTCCATAACTATTTACATGGTTAAAATCTCATTTTTATAAAAATCTAGGTTTTTCATCTAAATCTTTGATTTCTAGGATTTACTAGTTATAATCTACTTATAATCTATGTATTTAACTCAAGGGGTGTAGAATAAACTTACCTCCAAGTTGTTAGTTGAAATCTCCTCTCAACAAGCTCCAAAATCTCCCAAGAATGGAATAAAATGGGCAAAAATGGAGAATTCCTGTTATTTTACACTTTCTGCCAAACAGGTCTTTCGCACGTGCGGAGGTTGGAATGCACCTGGGGCTCCGCACCTACGGAAAATCCTAGCAAGTGCGAGTTTCACTTGCCTGGCCACTTCTTGCGTTTGCGTACACAGCTTCGCACCTGCGAGTTCGCAGGTGCGCAAATCATCCGCATCTGCGGTCGATTGCCCCCTTCCCTTTTCCGTTTCTGCGCACAAAAACTCGCATCAAAGAGGTTCGCTCCTGCGAGCTACTGCCGCACCTGCGAGTGTCGCACCTGCGGCTGGCCAAGCGCAGGTGCGATTCTGACAGTAGCTGGGAGCTTCGGTTTTGGTTCCCAACTTCCAACTTGGTCTGAGCCTCGTCCGGTTGACACTCGGAGCCCTCGGGACCCCGCCCGAACATACCAACAAGTTTGAAATCATAAAACGGACTCTCTCAAGCTCACGAAACATGTAAAACAACATCAAATCTATGAATCACACCTCAAACCAAATTGATTCAAACTTAAGAATTTCAAATTCTTCAATTTACTTCCAATGCGCCGAAATACACTTAAACTACTCGGAATGACACAAAATTTTGCGTGCAAGTCTTAAATCACTATACGGAACAATTCCCAAACTCGGAATTCCAAACGGACTTCAATTACTCAAAATCCTATTCCAAACCAAATTTAAAGAATTTTAAACCTTCAAATAGTTGAGTTTTACTATTAAGCGTCAAAATGCTTTCGGGTTATTCCAAACCCGATTCGGACATACACCCAAGTCCAAAATCACCATACGAACCTATTAGAACTATCAAATCCCGATTCCGGGGTCATTTTCACAAAATGTTGACCGAAGTCAAATTTGTCAATTTAAAGCTAACTTAAGGAACCAAGTGTTCCGATTTCAACTCACACACTTCCAAATCTTGAACCAACCATCCCCGCGAGTCATAAATTAATAAAAGCATGTTCGGGTAGGTTTATTTTAGGGAATGTCGTTCTAACAGTCAAAACGATTGGCTGGGTCGTTACAATTTAATACGGGAGTTTGTCATTTTTGACTCACTTCACTCAACACTTGGACGATTTGGGAACTTCAAAAGTGGATATTTCCACCTAGCTTTGTGAGGTAAGTAATTCCTACATAATATGAGTTTAATAAATAGTTTATGAGTAGATTACAACATGTAAATTAGTGAAAATTATGGGTTTATTGTAAAACCTAGGGTTTTGATACAAAATAATATTTAACCACGAAATTAATTGTGGAATCTAGTAACAATCATATATTATTAATCCTAAGGTTGTGGGTAACAACTTTCCTTTAGAAATTCTGAAATCCGAGCACGTGGGCCCGGGGGTGTATTTTAGAAATCGTACAAATTAGTTTGGGTAATCACCTAAATGGTGGAATTATGAACCTTTGAGCATAGATTGATTAGTTTATGTAATGTTTGGCTAGTTTCGAGTTGTTGGCGACAAATTTGGAGGTTTGAGTGCATTCTTGAATCGAGAAGTAGGCTTGATAAGAGGTAAGTCTTCTTTCTAACCTTGTAAGAGGGAAATTTCTCCATAGGTTAATTTATATGATATGTGAATATTTGTGGGGGACTATGTACGCACGAGGTGATAAGAGTCCGTACGTAGTGACTATTCTTGTTATGTCCGGGTAGTTTAGGCTTGCACCATACTTCGTGAACACTGTTAATTGATTATAAGCACTATTTGTATTGAATGGAAATTCATTTAAAGGTCTTAAGAATTTGAAGGTCTCAAGTAATTTATTATTTCAAAAGGGTTGTGGAAAAATATGTTATGTTTATATGTAACCTTCGCAATTATATTCCGTGAGCGGGGTGATTCTTTCCACTACTCTCATGGGAGCGGGTTGTTCGCCTCGACAGGTTAATAGATGCATCTATGCTACGCGCCGTTCGACCCTTCGGCGGTGCACATTTTATTATTTTGTTGGATCGGGCCGTATGTCCTCGGCATTATATGTGCATGCTATTTTCTTGGCACCTTTCCGTGGTTTTAGACTGTTTAAATGCCGTGAATATAAATTGTCAACTGAAATGATAGCAATTGAAATACATATATTTATAGAAAGACTTGTCATTTCTTGTCATTATTTGCTATTAAATATTGATATTCATGCTTAGCCTCATACTTAAATATAATGTTTGGCCCTAGTAAGTGTCAAGCTGACCCCTCGTTACTACTTCTTCGAGGTTAGGTAGGATACTTACTGGGTACATATTGTTTACGTACTCATACTACGCTTCTGTACTTAATTGTACAGGGTCTGAGGCAGGTGCATCTAGCTACCCGTCCGGAGCGCGTTCTTGATATTTGGCCAGAGATTCCACGGTGAGCTGCTCCTTTCTGATGTCGTTCAGCAGCGTGTTGGAGTCTTTCTTTTACTTTGACTGCCTATTCTATTTCAGGCAGTAGGGTAGATATATTCTTTGTACATTCTACTAGATGCCCACATACTTGTGACACTAGTTCCTGGCACACACATTGGTAGACTATTCTTTTGGGATGTAATTATTTAAATTTGACTTCTTTTGGTCATTACAATCTAATTTGCCTTAATTACTTGTTATTATCGAATGCTTATCAATTTAAGTTACGTAAATGTTGGGAAGGTTTTGGTAAAATAAATGGGACTCACTAGATGATTAGTGTTGGCTTTCCTAACAGGAGTGTTGGGTGCCCTCGCGACCTAAAATAGAAATTGGGTCCTGACACCATAGGACTATACGCCCGACATACAGTCCAGCTACCTCACAGCCACATGAATCACATCCATCTGCATCACAGCTATGTGGATCGCATCCCTTCATATCATAGCCACATGGATTGCAGCCATCCATATCACAGCCACTCGGGTCACAACCATCAGTATCACAGCCACATGGATCGCATCCAGCTATGTCGCAGTCACAGGGATCACAACCATCTTGATCATCGACTCCATCCATTTCAGGACTTTGTCTGCGAGACCATAGCTTTGATCCTCCTACACCATCTACACATGCCTCTGATGTACATGTTGAGGATGATGATCCAGAGGCAGTGATTATGATCGCTACAGCAGGATCATCATAGTCCCGGAGGGTAACGGGTAAGAGTGATTTGTTATTTTTGAGTTTATTGTTTTATAATATTTTTACTAATATATTCATGTGTTTTTATTGTTAAATTGCAGGTTGAGGCCGGGAAAGAAGACTACGAAGATAATCACCAATGCGATCAAAAATATTTATGATGGCCCTTATGTGACTTGGACTGATTTCCCATACTCGTTGAAGGAGCAAATTTTCAATCCGTCTAAGGTATAAATGTTCTTTTAAGTAATTTAATAATTTATATTTATAATATTTCCATCTAATATTTAACTTTTGAATTGCAAAGCAAGTGTGTATGGGAAGACCGCTATAGCGAGGAAGTGGCTACGAATCTTCATCATAAAGTCCGCAAGAGATTGTCGGATCATTTCACGGATGGTAGAAAGAAGAACAAGAGGCCTGACTGGTGTCTGCAACATTTATGGGATGATTTGTTAAGGCAATGGAAGATCGAGGATTTTTTACAGAAGAGCAAAAAAGGAAAGAAAGCTCGCTCATCTGAGAAGGGAGGCTCCTTGCACACTATGGGTGCGATCAACATCGGGACAATAAGAAGAAGATTGGTAATTGCTTAAATTATTTTACTTTTCTAAGTATATCAATTATATTTATTAACTAAATTAATTTGTTTACAGGAAAAGAAGTATGGGCGTCCAATGAGCCATGATGAGCTATTCAAGGAGACGCATATTTTAAAGAAGAAAGAGAGGGTGGAGATAGGTGGGTCGAGGAACGGGCAGAGACTACATATGTAAGCTTTCAATTTTCTTTAAGTGTTATAATTTACTTTTATAAGAATTTTTAAATACTAATTTAATTTAAAATAATATAGTGTCGCTACCAAAGTAACATGAAGGAATTCATTCGTAGTCAGCCAGTTAGTGAATCGGGTGAGACAACCCAGCCTTCGAACGAGGATGCTGAAAGAATATGGTTGGAGGCTATTGGCGGTCCAAAATGGGGGAAGGTATACGGGCTTCCTGAGAAACAATTCCATCACTATAGGTGTGGAATGCAAGGAATAGGGACTTTCTCACAGGGCGAGGAACTTAATAGTGTAACGACCTGGCCGGTTGTTTTGAGTATTATAACCCCGTTCCCCCATTTACTACTCAATTTATGCTTTGCAGTTGTTTTATGACTTACCGGGTTAGTTGGTTTGATTCTGGAGTGGTTTCGAAGTGGAATGAGACACTTAGTGTCTTATTTAGAATTGATCTTTATATGCTTATGAGTTGAAAAAGTCAATCGGATATTGACTTATGAGTAAATGACCTCGGGTGTGTATTTTTATGGTACCATTAGCTTTGTATCGTGATTTTGGACTTAGGAGCGTGTCCTAAAGTTTTTTTGGAAGTCCGTAGTAGAATTTGGCTTGAAATGGCTAAAATAGAAAGTTAAGTTTGAAAGTTTGACCGGGGAGTTGACTTTTTGATATCGGGCTCGAAATTTAATTTTGGAAATTTGAATAGCTTCGTTATGTTATTTATGACTTGTGTGCAAATTTTGAAGTCATTCCGGACTGATTCGATATGTTTCGGCACAAGATATAGAATTTGAAAGTTCAAAGTTCATAGATTTTGATTTGAGGTGCGATTCATCATTTAGATGTTTTTTTATATGACTTGAAGCCTCGAGTAGGTCCGTGTTATTTTATGGAATGTGTTGGTATATTTGGTTGAGGTCCCGAGGGGCTTGGGTGTATTTTTGGATCAATGGTTGAGAGATTAATAAAGTTAAGAAATTTGGGAGTTTGTCCATGGTCAATATCGGGTCAAGACAGCCTCTTTTCAGTATTTTGAGTGCGCGAGCAGGTCCATAGCATGTTTTATGATTGAAATTCATATATGGTTTGTGTCTGGGAGGTTGCGAATGAGTTTCGGGGTGAGTTTTGAGCGAGTCCGAGCATTTCGGCACTATAATACTGTTCTGGCACTTTTGGGGGTGCGGACAACACATTTTTGGGTGCTGAGGCAAAGGAGGGAGCGGATCGCACATAAGAGTGTGGCCGCGCTCAAAAGTTTGCGGACCGCGAAATGGGAAATCAGAGGTGCACTATATAAACGGGGTTTAGGGTATTATTTCACATTTTGGACCTAGGGAGCTTGGTTTGTGGCATTATTTCATGGGTTTTTCAAGAAATTCATCGGGGTAAGTGATTCTAACTAGAATTTGGCAATTATACATGAATATATCAATGATTGCATCATCTGATTAGTACTTTGAGGTGGAAATTTGGGAAACATTGTAGACACTTCATAAAATGAAGTTTTGGGATTTGAATGTCAATTCGAAGTCGGATTTCAATGAAACTAGTATGGTTGGACTCGTGAGTGAATGGGTGTTCGTAATTTGTAACGTTTGCTCGATTCTGAGTCGTGGTCTCGGGGGCCGAGTGTGAGTGAATTTCAGGTTTTTGGTCTGAATTGGTAGTTTTTCTTGTGGAATACATTCCATTGGCATATATTGATCGTATTGTATGGCTTGTGGCTAGATTCGAGACGTTTGGAGGCCAAGTCAAGAGGCAGGAGCATCGCGAGGTAGATATTTGACCGGTTTGAGGTAAGTAACGATTGTAAATCTAGTCTTGAGGGTATGAAACCCTGGATTTCGTATCATTCTACTATTTTGAGGTGACGCACATGCTAGGTAACGGGCGTCTGGGCGTGCACTATTGGGGATCTTAACTTGGTCCGTCCTATAGCAACTGTAAAGTTGCATATTTTGTTTAAACTATATGATACTTATGTGTTTTGGAAAGAGTTTCTATAAATTGGGTTGAATGCCATGTTGGGGCCTCGTGCCAGTGTTGTTTGGACCCTTAGGGGCCTTTTCTTACTATCCTCTCACTGTTTTGGATTGAAAATCTATACTTAGTCATGGTTATACTTGTTTACTGCATAAATCAGTTTTTCTTACTCTGTTTTAATGCATATAAATATTGTTTTGGGCTGAGTACCCTGTTTATACTGAAATGCCCGAGTGGCTTGAGCGGTTTATGACCGAGTGAGACCATGGGCATAATTTGTGAGGATAGTTTTGGGATTGGGCTTCACGCCGCAGCATGTTTGATATAGGCCGAAGGCCTGAGTGATTTATGCCATGATTTGGCTTGATATAGTGCTCGGGCTGAAGGAGACCCTCCAGAGTCTGTACACACCCTCAGTGAGCACAGGTACCTACTGAGTGCGAGTACCGTGTGCTGAGTGATTGGGAGGCATGAGTGATTGTGAGGTATGCCCGAGTGGTATGAGTGATTGTGAGGTATTCCCGAGAGGCATGAGTGATAGTGAGGTTTGCCTGAGGGGCTGTATATGAGTGATGTTTTGCCCAAGGGGCTATATATGTGTCATGCCCCGAACCTCGGAGCGAGACCAGCACCCGGTGCCTCACCTAACAGGGCGTA
>AWOL01S0001638.1:0-34894 GCA_000715115.1 Nicotiana otophora
AGTGCCGAGTGACTGGGAGGCATGAGTGATTGTGAGGTATGCCCGAGTGGCAAAGAGTGATTGCGAGGTATGCCCGAGTGGCACGAGTGACTGTGAGGTTTGCCCGAGGGGTATATGAGTGATGTTTTGCTCGTGGGGCTGTTTATGATTTCATTATTTTTTCTCACCTTTGCATTTTCCTCTGTTTGAAAATTGTTGAAAAATATCTTTAAATGATTTTTACTGGAACTAGGTTTAAACGAGATGTTTTGATTCAAATCCTGATTTTAAAAGCATGTGGTATTTTACTGAGATTTCCTGATATGAACGTTAAATGCTTTATTGCACGTCACTACTGTTTAGTCTTTATTTATTATTGTTACTTACTGAGTTGGCGTACTCACGTTACTCCCTGCACCTTGTGTGCAGATCCAGGTGTAGCTGGACAAGGTAGCGGTTGTTAATTGTTCTGAGTGCAGATTTTCCCGGGGATAACAAGGTAGCTGCCTGGCGATCGCAGCCCTGATCTTTTCCCTCTTATCTTTCTTTAGTTGTATTTAGCTATATTCCAGACTGAGTTAGTCTTCATATTGTTAAACAAATTGTAGTAGATGCTCATGACTAGTGATACCCCGATGTCGGGCTTTTCCCTTCCACACTTTTATTTTGATTTGAACTCCTTTACGAAGGTTTTTTTATGTTAAATAACATTGAAATTTCTTTGAAATGAAAATATCGATTTGTTTTGGAAATGAGTTGGCTTGCCTAGTTCCACGATAGGCGCCATCATGACAGGGGTTAGTTTGGGTCATGACAGATTGGTATCAGAGCCTAGGTTACATAGGTCTCACGAGTCATGAGCGGGTTTAGTAGAGTCTTGTAGATCGGTACGGAGACGTCTGTACTTATCTTCGAGAGGCTGTAGAACCTTTAGGAAAAATTTCCACATTCTTGAATTCTTGTCGTGCGAATCTGTTAATTCTAGTAACTAAACATCTGTTGTTTCATTCTCTCACAGATGGTGAGGACTCGTACTACCGATCAGGAGGGCCAGCCACCAGTACCACCGGCTAGGGCCGCGAGAGGCACAGTAGAGGCCGTGGTAAGGGCAGAGGTGCAGCCCGTACAACAGCCGGGGCAATACCTGCAGATCCACCTGTTGTCCCAAGTCAGGACCAGGTTCTACTTGTTGATGCACCAGCTCAGGCACCACCTGTGCCTATTGTGATTCCAGGCCTTCAGGAGGCTCTAGCTCAGATTCTGACAGTGTATACCGGCCTTGCTCACGCGATCTCTATCTCGACGGACGCAACCACTTCTCAGGCCGGGGGAGGCACTCAAACTCCCGTTGCTCGCACACCCGAGCAGGTTGTTCAGGGACTTCAGATACAGGAGGCACCTCCAGTCCATCCGGTTGTAGTTGCTCAGGATTATGTGGTTCCTGCTATGCCTGAGGATGATCAGTGTAGGTTGGAGAGGTTTGGGAGACTCCAGCCACCACCTTTTAGTGGTGCAGAGAGTGAGGATGCTCAGGACTTCTTGGACAGATGTCAGAGGATACTCCGTACTGCTGGTATTTCGGATACTTGTGGGGTCTCGTTCACTACCTTTCTATTTTCTGGGATTGCACTTAGATGGTGGGAGACCTACGAGAGGTGTAGGCCTATTGGCACAACATCCCTCACTTGGCAGCAGTTCTCCATGGTCATTTTGGAGAAGTTCGTGCTTCGATCTTATAGAGAGGAGCTGCGCAGACAGTTTGAGCGGCTTCGCCAGGGTGATATGTCTGTGATGCAGTATGATATGCGATTCTCGGAGTTGGCCCATTATGCTATCTGGTTGGTCTCCACGGACAGGGAGAGGATCATGAGGTTTATTGATGGTCTCACTTATCAGCTACAGTTGCTTATGACTAGAGAGAGGGTTTCGGGTGCTACATTTGATGAAGTTTTCGACATTTCTCGGCAGATTGAGATGGTTCGCGGTCAGGAGAGGGTTGAGAGGGAGGCCAAGAGACCTCGTGGTCAGGGTGGATTCAGCGGTGCTCCTTTTGGGGGTCAGTTCCAGCATAGTAGAGGTCGTTATTTCAGACAGGCTCAGTGAGCTCGGCCATTTCACCGTGGTGCATCATCTGGCCATGGATCTCATGGTTCTCATCAGGGCCACTCATCACTTAGTGCCCTTCCATCTCAAAGTTCATCCCGTGCTCCACCTGTTCAAGGCTCCTCTATGCCAGGTTTTTCTACCAGTTATCCCGGTGCTAAGGGTTCCCTTCAGTTTCCACCACCAGCACCGGGGAGTTATTTTGAGTGTGGGGAGTTTGGGCACATGTGGAGGCATTGTCCTCGTCGTTATGGAGGTTTATCTCAGCAGATGAGTCAGCCTCCGACTTCAGCACCAGTTACCTCACCACCCGCCCAGTCAGCTCGGGGTGGAGGTCAGTCAGTTAGGGGTCGCCCTAAAGGGGGGAGGCAGATCAGGGGGTGGCCAGGCCCGTTTCTATGCTCTCCCTACCAGATCAGATGCTATTGCTTCAGATGCTGTGATTACAAGTATTGTCTCAGTTTGCCACAGAGATGCCTCAGTATTATTTGACCCTGGTTCCACGTATTCATATGTTTCCTCGTATTTTGCACATTTTCTGGATATGCCTCGTGAGTCTTTAGTTTCATCTGTACATGTATCTACTCATGTGGGCGATACTATTATTGTGGACCACGTATATCGGTCATGTGTGGTGACTATTGGGGGTCTGGAGACCCGAGTGGATATATTGTTGCTCAGTATGGTTGACTTTGATGTAATATTAGGTATGGATTGGTTATCCCCATGTCATGCCGAGTGCCGAGTGCTGAGTGACTGGGAGGCATGAGTGATTGTGAGGTATGCTCGAGTGGCAAAGAGTGATTGTGAGGTATGCCCGAGTGACTGTGAGGTTTGCCCGAGGGGCTGTTTATGATTTCATCATTTTTTCTCACCTTTGCATTTTCCCTCTGTTTGAAAACTGTTGAAAAATATCTGTAAATGATTTTTACCGGAACTGGGTTTAAACGAGATGTTTTGATTCAAATCCTGATTTTAAAAGCATGTGGTATTTTACTGAGATTTCCTGATATGAATGTTAAATGCTTTATTGCTCGTCACTACTGCTCAGTCTTTATTTATTGTTGTTATTTACTGAGTTGGCATACTCACGTTACTCCCTGCACCTTGTGTGCAGATCCAGGTGTAGCTGGACACGGTAGTGGTTGTTGATTGTTCTGATTGCAGATTTTCCCGGGGATAGCAAGGTAGCTGCCTGCCGATCGCAACCCTGCTCTTCTCCCTCTTATCTTCCTTTAGTTGTATTTAGCTATTTTCAAGACTGAGTTAATCTTGATATTATTAGACAGATTGTAGTAGATGCTCATGACTAGTGACACCCCGATGTCGGTCTTTTCCCTTCCGCACTTTTATTTTGATTTGAACTCCTTTACGAAGGTTTTTGTTAATGTTAAATAACATTGAAATTTTCTTTGAAATGAAAATATCGGTTTGTTTTGGAAATGATTCGGCTTGCCTAGTTCCACGATAGGCGCCATCACGACAGGGGTTAGTTTGGGTCGTGACATTGATCCTGAGCCTCGTCCCTAGCTTCGACCCTGGGCTCGATTTCTGCAGTTACAGCAGAAGAAAATTGTAGCAGCTTTGTAAGTCCAGCTTTTGATCCGTTAACCATCCGAAACTCACCCGAGGCCTTTGGGACCTCAACTAAATATACCAACAAGTTCTAAAACATCATACGAACTTATTTGAAACCTCAAATCACATAAAACGACGCAAAAATCACGAATCACGCTCGAATTCAAGCTTAATGAAACTTAGAATTTCCAACTTCTAAATTTTATGTCGAAACCTATCAAATCAAGTCCGATTGACCTCTAATTTTGCACACAAGTCATAAATGACATAACGGAGCTGTGAAAATTTTCGGAACAGGATTCCGACCCCGATATCAAAAGGTCAACTCCCTAGTCAAACTTCCAAACTTAAATTCCTATTTTATCCATTTCAAGCCTAATTTCACTACGAACTTCCGAATAAAATTCCGATCACGCTCTTAAGTCTACAATCACCATATAGAGCTGTTGGAATCATCAAAATTTATTCTGGGGTCGTTTGCACATAATTCGACATCCGGTCACTATTTGAACTTAAACTTTAAAGTTTTCATTAAAATTCCTTATCTCGTGCTAGGGACTTCAGAATTTGATTCCGGGCATATGCCCAAGTCTGAAATCACGATACAGACCTGCCAAAACACCGATCCGAGTCCGTTTGCTTAAAAATAGTGACCAAAGTCAACTCAGTTGAGTTTTAAAGCTCTAATTCACATTTTAATTCATTTTTCACATAAGAACTTTACAAAAATTTTACGGACTGCGCACGCAAGTCGAGTAATGATAAATAGTACTTTTCGAGGTCTTAGAATACAGAATTAATTATTAACTTTAAGGATGACATTTTGGGTCATCACATTCTCCACCTCTAAAACAAGCGTTCGTCCTCGAACAAAGTTATAAAAAGTACCTGAGCTGGTGAATAAATGTGGATAACAGCTGCGCATATCATGCTCGGTCTCCCAAGTTGCCTCCTCGACCGGATGACCCCTCTACTAAACCTTCACAGAAGAAATGTTTTTTGACCTCAATATTTGAACCTGCCTATCTAAAATAGCCACTGGTTCCTCAACATAAGATAGATCCTTGTCCAACTGAGCTGAACTGAAGTCTAACACATGAGATGGATCGCCGCGATATTTCCGAAGCATAGAAACATGGAATACTGGATGAACTGCAGAGACACTAGGTGGTAGTGCAAGTCTGTAAGCCACCTCTCCAACTCTCTCAAGAATCTCAAAAGGTCCAATATACCTAGGGCTCAACTTGCCTTTCTTCCCGAACGTCATCACCCCCTTCATAGGCAAAAACCGGAGCAGGACCCGCTCATCAACCATGAATGCAACATCACGAACCTTCCGATCCGCATTACTCTTCTGTCTAGATTGGGCTGTACGAAGTCGATCCTGAATCAACTTAACCTTTTCCAAGGCATCCTGTACCAAGTCTGTATCCAATAGTCTAGCCTCGTCTGGTTCAAGCCAACCCACTGGAGACTGGCACCCCCTACCATACAAGGCCTCATACGGAGCCATCTGAATGTTTGACTGGTAACTATTGTTGTAAGCAAACTCTGCAAGTGGTAAGAACTGATCCCAAGCACCCCCAAAATCTATCACACACGCACGAAGCACATCCTCCAGTATCTGAATAGTGCGTTCGGACTGCCCGTCCGTCTGAGGGTGAAATGTTGTACTCAACTCTACTTGAGTACCCAACTCTCACTGTACTGCTCTCTAGAACTATGATGTAAATTGCATACCCCGGTCAGAGATGATAGATAACGGTATGCCGTGAAGTCTAACAATCTCGCTAATATATATCTGAGCCAGCTACTCTGAAGAGTAAGTAGTAATCACAGGAATGAAATGAGTTGACTTGGTCAATCTATCCACAATCACCCAAACTGCATCTAACTTCCGCTGAGTCCATGTAAGTCCAACAACGAAGTCCATAGTAATTCGCTCCCATTTCCACTCCGGAATCTCTAACTTCTGAAGCAACCACCTAACCACTGATGCTCATACTTCACCTGCTGACAATTTAAGCACCGAGCTACATATTTCACTATGTGTTTCTTCATCCTCCTCCACCAGTAATGTTGCCTCAAGTCCTGATACATCTTTACAGCACCTGGATGAATGGAGTACCGCAAACTGTGAGACTCTTGGAGAATCAATTCATGCAAACCATCTACATTAGGAACACATAGCCTGCCATGCATCCGTAATACACCATCATTTACAATTGCGACTTCCTTGGCATCACCGTGCAGAACTGTGTCCTTAAGGACAAGAAGACATGGGTCATCATACTGACGCTCACTGATACGATCATAAAGAGAAGACTGAGAAACCACACAAGCCAAAACTCAACTCGGCTCGGAAACATCCAACCTGACAAACTGGTTGGCTAAGGCCTGAACATCCAAGGCTAAAGGCCTCTCTGCTACCGGTAAATATGCTAAGCTGCCCAAACTCTCCGCTTTACGACTCAAGGCATCAGCCACTACATTGGCCTTCCCAGGATGATAGAGAATTATGATATCATAATCCTTAAGCAACTTCAACCATCTCCGCTGCCAAAAATTAAGATCCTTCTATTTAAACAGATGCTGTAGACTCCGGTTATTGGTGTAGACCTCGCAATGGACAATGTATAAGTAATGCTGCCAAATCTTCAAGGCATGAACAATAACTGCTAATTCAAGGTCATGTACATGATAATTCTTCTCATGCACCTTTAACTGTCTGGACGTGTAGGCAATCACCCTACAATCTTGCATCAACACTGCGCCGAGCCCAATACGCGACGCATTACAATACACAGTATAAGATCCTGTACTTGTAGGTAATACCAATACTGGGGCTATAGTCAAAGCTATCTTAAGCTTTTGGAAGCTCTCCTCACATTCCTCGGTCCACCTGAACGGAGCACCTTTGTGGGTCAATTTGGCCATAGATGCAGCAAAAGAAGAGAAACCCTTTACAAATTGGCGATAATACCCTGCCAAATCAAGGAAACTCCGGATTTCCGTAACTGAGGATGGTCTGGACCAACTCTGCACTGCTTCAATCTTCTTCGGATCTACCTTGATTCCCTCGCACGAAACTATATGATCCAAAAATCTCACTGAATCAAGCCAAAATTCACACTTTGAAAATTTTGCATATAACTTCCTTTGTCTCAAAGTCTGAAGCACAGTCCTCAGGTGTTGTTCATGATCTTCCCGACTCCTGGAATACACCAGAATGTCGTCAATAAATACAATGACGAAAGAATCAAGATAGGGCTAAATTACATTATTCATTAAGTGCATAAATGCTGCTGGGGCATTGGTTATCCCAAATGATATTACAAGGATCTCATAATGACCATACCGAGTCCTAAAAGAAGTCTTCGGGATATATGGCTCCCGAATCTTCAACTGATGATAGCCTGAATGCAAGTCGATCTTAGAGAACACTCTGGCACCCTGAAGCTGATCAAATAGGTCATCAATACGTGGCAATGGATACCTGTTCTTCACTGTAACCTTGTTCAGCTGGCGGTAATCAATACACATCCGCATAGAACCATCCTTCTTCTTTACAAATAAGACAGGAGCACCCCAAGGCGATACACTGGGCCGAATAAAGCCCTTATCAAGCAATTCCTATAATTGTTCTTTTAATTCTTTCAACTCTGCTGGGACCATGCGATATGGTGGAATAGAAATGGGCTGAGTGACCAATAACAAATCAATGCCAAAGTCAATATCCCTGTCGGGTGGCATACCCGGAAGATCCGCTGGAAATACATCAGGAAAATCTCTTACTATAAAAACTGACTCCACGGTAGGAGTATCAACACTAACATCTCTCACATAGGCCAGATATGCATCACACCCCTTCTCAACCATTCGTTGAGCTTTAAGAAATGAAACAACCCTGCTAGGAACGTGATCCGAGGTACCTCTCCACTCTAGCCATGGTAGACCTGGCATAGCCAACGTCACTGTCTTGGCGTAACAATCAAGAATAGCATGATAGGGAGACAACCATTCTATGGCCAAAATAATATCAAAATCCACCATACCGAGCAATAATAAATCAACTCTGGTCTCAAAACCACTGATAACAATTAAACATGACCGATACACGTGGTCCACAATAATAGATTAACCCACGGGTGTACATACATAAACAGAAGAGCTCAAGGAATCACGTGATATGCCCAAATATAGGGCAAAATAAGATGACACATAAGAATCAGTGGAGCCTGGATCAAATAAGACTAATGCATCTCTATGACAGACTAGAATAATACCTGCGATAATAGAATCATATGCAACGGCCTGTGTCCTAGTAGGAAGGGCATTATATCTGGCCTGGTCTCCCCCTCTAGGGCAACCTCTACCTGTCCGACCTCCACCTCTGGCTGGCTGTGCAGGTGGAGTGGCAACTGGTGCAGTAATCATGGCCTGAGAAGCTTGAAGGCCCTGTGGAATAGGTGGGGCTTGAGAAATCTGTGGAGGTGCACCCCTCTTAAATCTGGAGCAATCCCTCATAATATGACGAGTGTCACCACACTTAAAACAAGCCCCCGAAGGTCGTGGTTGCTGGGAGTGGCTCGGGCCTGATCGACTAGACTTCCGCTGAAAGCACCCCGTACAGGAGGTACAGAAGACACTGGCGGTGCATAATATGGAATCTGAGGTCTGGGAGTAGCCGGAATACCATTAGAAGTTGGAAGTGCTGAATGAATAGGATGACTAACATAACCTCTACCATGACGGGCTGCAAATAGGGCACAAGAATTATTATATGTGCTAGAATCTCGGGGTCTCTTAGCTTCCCTCTCTTCCCTCTCCCGAGTCTACATACCTTCCAATATCCTAGCAATTGACACCATCTGTTGGTATATGATTTCCATATCTAGATCTTGGGCCATACTGTATATGATACTAGGGTGGAGACCCTCAATATATCTGTGAACCCGCTCTCGAATAGTAGCAACTAAGGCTGGTGCATGCCTAGCCAAATCACTGAATCAGACCACATACTCTGACACGGTCATAGAACCCGGGTGCAACTGATCAAACTATGCACGCCATGCATCTCTAAGACTCTGAGGAACATACTCCCTTAAAAATATATCTAAAAATTGAGTCCAAGTAAGTGAAGTTGCCTCAGCCGGACCATCCAACCCATATGCCTGCCACCACTAGTAGGCTGTTCCTCTAAACTAGAATGCCATGAAAGAAACCCCACCGGAATCCAAAATACCCATAGTATGAAGGATACAGTTACATTCCTTCAGAAAACCCTGAGCATCCTCTGAAGCTAAGCCGCTGAAAGTGGGAGGGTGGTACTTCTTGTACCTCTCGAGCCTGAGCTACTTCCCCTTTGAAACTGATGTCCTAATCTCAGGCCGAACTGGGACAACTGGCTGCACTGGTATAATCTCTGGGGCATGGTCAACTTCGGCTCGTGGTTCTAGATTACGAGCGGCGGGAGTCTATGCTCCTCCCCCATCCTGAGATGTGGCAGGAGCAAGTGGAATTAACCCTGCCTGAGCTAGAGTGCCAAACATGCTCAAAACTTGGGCAAGAGTCTCCTGAAGTGCAGGAGTAGTAACATGCATCTCAGGTGCCTGCTCTCCGACTGGAGCTACTGGTGGCTCTGGCACAGTAGCTCGTGCAGGTGCTCTGGCTGCACCATGTGGTATTCCTCGGCCTCTGGCTCAACCTCTGCCTTGACCCCGGCCTCTTGTGGCTCCAACATGGGGCGCGAGTGTTTGATCATCGGATCTAGTTGTGCGTGTCCTCACCATCTATGAGAGAATAGAAAGACAATTGTTTAGAACTTTGAAATCAACAAAGGCGCACGATAAGGAATCAAAGAAGTGAATATTTCCTAACAGTTCCATAGCCTCTCGAAGATAAGTACAGATCCACAAGACTCTACTAAACCTGCTTATGACTCATAACACCTATGAACCTAGTGCTCTGATACCAACTTGTCACGACCCCAAATTCCCTCTATAGGATGTCGTGATGGCACCTAGTCTCTAAGATTAGGTAAGCCTGTCAATGCGGAATAAAATTTAAATCTGAAATAAATAAACTACAATTCAAACAATTACAACTCCCCAAACCCGATAGAAATAAGTCTCAAGCTTCTAAGAATTTATTTTCTATGTCTCTATACATTAGAGTCTAAAGCAAATAAGGAAGACAACACAGTAAGATAGAAGGGGACTCCGGAGTCTGCAGTCGCTGACAGATATACCTCGAAGTCTCCTCGTACAACTAGTTTACTGATGCCTGGTCTGATAAGGCGTACCTGGATCTACACAAAACAATGTGCAGAAGCGTAGTATGAGTACAACATATCGGTATCTAGTAAGTTCCAAGCCTAACCTCGGTAGAGTAGTGACGAGGTCAGATCAGACCCTACTGGAAAATAATAATAGATGACATGGTAAAATGTTTCACAATATAATAAAATAAAATGACAATGGAAATGAAACAAGTAGCACGTCACCATTTAATTACACAAATAATGGCAAATAATACCTCGTGGAACAAAACAAAATTTCTTTTCAACTTTAAGAAAAATCACAAACAAATCAAAGGCAACTACGGCCATAAATCAACATCAACAAGGACACTCCCGACGTATCACCTCGTAGTCCCAAATCATAAGTAAATTCACAATATCTCATTTCCTTATTTCACTGTGGGATCCTTCACAATTTATTTTAAAGAAAATATTTTTTCCCGAAATAGCATCCCGTGTTTTAGCCATCCTTATCACACCGCATGACTTCTAGTAGTTCCCCCTACTAGCCACGCGTATCAAGCCACTCTTATGTCACCGCATGCGTTTCAATACCCAGACCTTATACCACCGCATGCGTATCAATATCACAATTTACACCTCAAGTGCACAAATAATTTAACTTGCCTCAATAATTCAATAACAATATTTTCCATAATAAAGAGCTCACGACTTATGCCAAAATAAATCATCAATAATATTTTTTCACAAATAAGAGCTCACGGCTCCATCACAATAAGTACGAAAATCTTACAAATATATTCAGGAATAAATAATTCAACAAAATAATATTTCAAAATCTTTAATACGTTGCTTCAATACCAAATTTAAAATATCAAATACTTCATATTAATAGTATTTATTGTAAAGAAAATCAACCTTCAAATAATGCATAGAATAAAAGAAACTAAGTTCCAACTAAACAGGTAAAACAATTAGTAAGAAAAGGCCAAGCAAATTTAAAGTACATAAATCAAATCAATGATGGAGAATATAATAAGATTTAATACAACAACAACAACAACCCAGTATAATCCCACTAGTGGGGTCTGGGGAGGGTAGTGTGTACGCAGACCTTACCCCTACCCTGGGGTAGAGAGGCTGTTTCCAAATGACCCTCGGCATCCTTCCCTCCAAGAACTCCCCACCTTGCTCTTGGGGTGACTCGAACTCACAACCTCTTGGTTGGAAGTGGAGGGTGCTTACCATCANNCAACAACAACAACAACCCAGTATAATCCCACTAGTGGGGTCTGGGGAGGGTAGTGTGTACGCAGACCTTACCCCTACCCTGGGGTAGAGAGGCTGTTTCCAAATGACCCTCGGCATCCTTCCCTCCAAGAACTCCCCACCTTGCTCCTGGGGTGACTCAAACTCACAACCTCTTGGTAATTTAACTAATATGCAACAGTGATCTACACAATTTAACAACATAATCCTACACATTTAACCCGTGTACACACTCGTCACCTCATGTACACGACTTTTATCATATTACAATTAATACCAATCCTAGGAGAAATTTTCCCCACACAAAGTTAGACAAGTCACTTACCTCGACTTGCTCCAATTTAACCAAGTAGTATGCTTTTTCCTCGATTTTTCGACTCCGATAGACTCATATCTAGTCATAATTAATTCGACACAGTCAACAAAAATATTAGGAATCATTTTCATAAGAAAATACTATATTTTTTTAATAAAATCCGAAATTAGCTAAAAATTGCTCGTGGGACCCACGTCTCGAAATCCGGCGAAACTTATAAAACCCGACAACTCATTCAACTACGAGTCTAACCATACCAGTTTCACTCCAATCCGACTCCGAATCGACACCGAAATCTCAAAAATTTATTTTTATGAGATTTCTAAAATTTTCCCAAATTTCCATCTCAATATACTAATTAAATGGTGAAAATAATGATATATTCGTTTATATTCACCAAATCCGAGTTAGAATCACTTACCCAAATATTTCTCCTTGAAAATCTGCCAAATACGCTTCTGCTCAAGCTCAAGTTCATCAAAAATGGCAACAAGGGACTAAATCCCCAGTTTTATAAACTGCAGAGGCAGCCATCGATCCTGGGTATCGGTCATGGCTTCAATCCTTATGGCCCTCGATCCTGGCCACGATCCTAGGCCTCGATCCCTAACCCTCGAGCCTTACCTTTGATCACGGCCCTCGATCTGGGCATTCGATCATGCCTTCGATTCTGCCTTCGATCATGGCCCTCGAGCTGGGCCTTAGATCCTGAGCCTCGTCCCTGATTTCGACCCTGGCCGTCGACCCCGGTCTCGATTTCTGCAGTTACAGTAGAAGAAAATTGCAGTAGCATTTTAAATCCAACTTTTGATCTGTTAACCATCCGAAACTCACCTGAGGCCTTCGGAACCACAACCAAATATATCAACAAGTCCTAAAACATCATACGAACTTATTTGAAACCTCAAATCACATAAAACGATGCAAAAATCACGATTCATGCTCAAAATCAAGCTTAATGAAACTTAAAATTTCCAACTTCTAAATTCAATGTCGAAACCTATCAAATCAAGTCCGATTGACCTCAAAATTTGCACACAAGTCATAAATGATATAACGGGGTTGTGAAAATGTTCTGAACTGGATTCCAACCCCGATATCAAAAGGTCAACTCCCCGATCAAACTTCAAAACTTAAACTCCTATTTTAGCCATTTCAAGCCTAATTTCACTACGGACTTTCAAATACAATTCCGATCATGCTCCTAAGTCCAAAATCACTATACGGAGCTGCTGGAATCATCAAAATTCTATTCCAGGATCGTTTGCGCATAATTCAACATCCAGTCACTATTTGAACTTAAAGTTTTAATTTTTTATCAAAATTCCATATCTCGGGCTAGGGACCTCGGAATTTGATTCCGGGCATACACCCAAGTCCCAAATCACGATACGGACCTGCCGAAATTGTCAAAACACTTATCTGAGTCCGTTTGCTAAAAGATATTGACCAAAGTCAACTCAATAGAGTTTTAAAGCTCTAATTTATATTTTAATCTATTTTTCACAGAAAGAACTTTTCGAAAAATTGTTCGGACTGTGTACGCAAGTCGAGTAATAATAAATAGTACTTTTTGAGGTCTTAGAATACAGAATTAATTATTAACTTTAAAGATGACATTTTGGGTCATCACACTTTCAAAACTATATTATAAAGAGTTGACATGGTATAGCATGATTATTCTTTGTAGATGCCTTCAGCAAAATTAAATAATATTTCTATGTCATGCATTATTTGCAAATATCATATCAAGAAGCATGATACTGTTAGCAATAATAGCAAGTGTTGTACCAACAACGATTTTATTGTGAGACCACCCACTTTAGATTTGATATATCTCTATAAACAACTTACATAACCATCACAAATATATCAAAGCAGAGCAATGGTGCTAAATTTGTAAGGATAGCAAAATTGATAATATGGGAAGAAGCACTTATGGCTAAGTGTCAAAGATCCAAATAATTGCCCGGAGTTCTAGAGATATATTGTATATTAATGAACCGTTCGGTGAAAAATTACTGGTTTGGGAGGTGATTTCTGTCAAGTACTACCAGTAGTTTAAAAATCGACAAAAGAAGAGACTGTAGAAACTAGCTTGCCAAAGTGGCCTCTAATGAAAAAGATTCAATTGACAAGAAATATAAAGTAAAAACAAATCCAGTATTCAGTGTCTTCTTGCTGTCGGAAACGAAGAAGAGCATCCAATAAAAGATGATTTGGTTCTTTCTGAACACTTGGTTATCAACCCCAACGATAATAGTAGTGCATTTAATAAGAGAAATACTTCTATTATTAGATTAAAATGCAATTTGTGCAAATCGCATGATAGAATTAAAAAGCTATCTTAGCTAGCAGAAATGAATATGTTGATCAATTAAATAAAAGATTGGTTGCTAAATGTTATAGTAAGAACAAAATGTTTTCAGTTTTTGACTCACCAGAAAATGATACCAATAATTACTACGAAGAAGAATACTTAAATACTTTAATATCTAATGGCCTTCTACCATACATGTTTGTTATCAAATTTATTATTTCTTACGTATGTTAGTATTACCATATATATAATAGACTAAGTTAAAATTGATCTTCCATTGTATATAGGTTGATCTTGAAGAAAAATATACCCGTCATGCTACTGAAAAACATAGATACGCTGAATAGCTTATGTAATAGCACACAGATGATATATAGAAGTTTTAACAATTATGTCATGCATGCAAAAATTATGATACTGGTCAACGTGCTTCTAAGTATATTCTTATTCCTGAATTCAGCTTCGGTTTTTCGAAACTAAGGAATATCTTTTTAAATTTGGGTAAAAATAATTTTTATGATATTTATGTTTTGGAAATATCCTAAATAAAGCACAAGGACAAACATCCTAAATATTAGACTATATTTACCGCAATATGCTTTTATTGCACGAACAACTGTATGTTGCACTTTCAAGAGAGATATCAAGATCGACAACAAGAGTTCTGGTTAAGGCAGAACAACCAAATCATTAGGAGGAAACATACTACAAAAAACTATCGTTCAAAAAGAAGTGTTCGGTAAGATACCATCCATTAAATAATTGTTAACTATACTCCCTCCACTCCACTTTAAGATTAATATGGTCAATTGCATTATAAATTAATGCTAAAAGGCGTATTCCTTAATATGTGTGAAAGAAACCAAAACATCACTTAAAGTGTACCAGAGGAAGTAATACATAATTATAAACTGCTGAGGAAGCCATCGATCCTGGGTATCGGTCATGGCTTCGATCCTTATGGCCCTCAATCCTGGCCTCGGTCATAGCCTCAATCCTGGGCCTCGATCCCTAACCCTCGAGCATTACCTTCGATCATGGCCCTCGAGCTGGGCATTCGATCATGCCTTCGATTCTGCCTTCGATCCAGCCTTCGATCATGGCCCTTGAGCTGGGCCTTAGATCTTGAGCCTCGTCCCTGGCTTCGACTCTGGCCATCGACCCCGGGCTAGATTTCTGCAGTTATAGCAGAAGAAAATTGCAGTAGCGTTTTAAATCCAACTTTTGATCCGTCAATCATTCGAAACTCACCCGAGGCCTTTGGGACCACAACATATACCAACAAGTCCTAAAACATTATACAGGCTTATTTGAAACCTCAAATCACATACAACGACGCAAAAATCACGATTCATGCTCCAATTCAAGCTTAATGAAACTTAGAATTTCCAATTTCTAAATTCGATGTCGAAACCTATTAAATCAAGTCCGATTGACCTCAAATTTTGCACACAAGTCATAAATGACATAACAGAGCTATAAAAAGTTTCTGAACTGGATTCCGACCTCGATATCAAAAGGTCAACTCCTCGATCAAACTTCAAAAATTAAATTCCTATTTTAGCCATTTCAAGCCTAATTTCACTACGGACTTCCAAATAAAATTCCAATCACGCTCCAAAGTCCATAATCACCATACGGAGCTGCTGGAATCATCAAAATTCTATTCCAGGGTCATTTGCACATAATTTGACATCCGGTCACTATTTGAACTTAAACTTTTAATTTTTCATCAAAATTCCATATCTCGGGCTAGGGACCTCGGAATTTGTTTCCGGGCATACGTCCAAGTCCCAAATCACGATACGGACCTGCCGGAATTGTCAAAATACTGATCCGAGTCCGTTGGCTAAAAAATATTGACCAAATTCAACTCAGTTGAGTTTTAAAGCTCTAATTAACATTTTAATTCATTTTTCACATAAGAGCTTTCCGAAAACTTTTACGGACTGTGCATGCAAGTCGAGTAACGATAAATAGTACTTTTCGAGGTCTTAGAATACATAATTAATTATTATCTTTAAAGATAACATTTTGGGTCATCACACTTTCAAAACTATATTATAAAGAGTTGACCTGGTATAGCGGGATTATTCTTTGTAGATGCCTCTGGCGCAATCAAATAATATTTCTATGTCATGCATTACTTGCAAATATCATATCAAGAGGCATGATATTGTTCGCAATAATAGCAAGTGTTATACCAACAATGATTTTATTGTGAGGCCACCCATTTTAGATTTGATATACCTCTTTAAACAACTTACATAACCATCACAAATATATCAAAGTAGAGCAATGGTACTAAATATGTAAGGATAGCAAAATTGATAATATGGGATGAAGCACTTATCCAAACAATTGCCTGGAGTTCTAGAGATATATTGGATATTAATGAACCGTTCGGTGAAAATTTAATGGTTTGGGAGGTGATTTCTGTCAGTACTACCAGTAGTTCCAAAATCGACAAAAGCAGAGACTGTAGAAGCTAGCTTGCGAAATTTATACTTCTGTCCTCAAATGAAAAAGATTCAATTGACAAGAAATATAAAGAAAGAACAAATCCAGTATTCAGTGTCTTCTTGCTGTTGGAAACGAAGAAGAGCATCCAATAAAAGATGATTTGGTTCTTTCTGAACACTTGGTTATCAACCCCAACGATAATAGTAGTGCATTTAATAAGAGAAATACTTCTATCATTAGATTAAAATGCAATTTTTGCAAATCGCATGATAGAATTAAAAAGCTATCTTAGCTAGCAGAAATGAATAGTTGATCAACTAAATAAAAGGTTGGTTACAAAATTTTATATTAAAAACAAAATGTTTTCAGTTTTTGACTCACCAGAAAATGATACCAATAATTACTACCAAGAAAAATACTTAAATACTTTAATATCTAATGGCCTTCTACCATACATGTTTGTTATCAAATTTATTATTTCTTACGTATGTTAGTATCACCATATATATAATAGACTAAGTTAAAATTAATCTTCCATTGTATATAGGTTTATTTTGAAGAGAAATATGCCCGCCATGCTACTGAAAAATATAGATACGCCGAATAGCTTATGTAATAGCACACGGATGGTATATAGAAGTTTTGACAATAACGTCATGCATGCAAAAATTATGATACTGGTCAACATGCTTCTAAGTATATTCTTATTCCTTAATTCAACTTCGGTCATTCGAAACTAAGGAATATCCTTTTAAATTTGTGTAAAATTGTTTTTTAGTATATTTATGTTTTGAAAATATACTAAATAAAACACAAGGACAAACATCCTAAATATTAGACTATATTTACTGCAATATACTTTTTTTGCACGAACAACTGTATGTTGCACTTTCAAGAGAGATATCAAGATCGACAACAAGAGTTCTGGTTAAGGCAGAACAACCAAATCATTAGGAGGAAACATACTACAAAAAACTATCGTTCAAAAATAAGATACCATCCATTAAATAATTTTAAACTATACTCCCTCTACTCCACTTTAAGATTAATCTGGTCAATTGCATTATAAATTAATTCTAAAAGGCGTATTCCTTAATATGTGTAAAAGAAACCAAAAAATCACTTAAAGTATACCAGAGGAAGTAATACATAATTATAAACTGCCGAGGCAGCCATCGATCCTGGGTATCAGTCATGGCTTCGATCTTTATGACCCTCAATCCTGGCCTCGGTCATAGCCTCAATCTTGGGCCTCGATCCCTAACCCTCGGGGCTTACCTTCGATCATGGCCCTCGAGCTGGGCATTCGATCATGGCTTCGATTCTGCCTTCGATCCAGCCTTCGATCATGGCCCTCGAGCTGGGCCTTAGATCCTGAGCCTTGTCCGTGGCTTCGACCCTGGCCGTCGACCCCGGGCTCGATTTCTGCAGTTACAGCAGAAGAAAATTGCAGTAGCATTTTAAATCCAACTTTTGATCCGTTAACCATCCGAAACTCACCTGAGGCCTTCGGGACCACAACCAAATATACCAACAAGTCCTAAAACATCATACAAACTTATTTGAAACCTCAAATCACATAAAACATTGCACACATCATGAATCATGCTCCAATTCAAGCTTAATAAAACTTAGAATTTCCAACTTCTTAATTCGATGTCGAAACCTATCAAATCAAGTCCGATTGACCTCAAAATTTGCACACAAGTCATAAATAACATAACGGGATTGTGAAAATTTTCTGAACTGGATTCCGACCCCGATATCAAAAGGTCAACTTCCCGATAAAACTTCAAAACTTAAATTTCTATTTTAGCCATTTCAAGTCTAATTTCACTACGGACTTTCAAATAAAATTCCGATCACGCTCCTAAGTCCAAAATCACCATACAGAGCTGTTGGAATCATCAAAATTCTATTCCGGGGTCGTTTGCACATAATTCAACATCCGGTCACTATTTGAACTTAAACTTTTAATTTTTCATCAAAATTTCATATCTCGGGCTAGGGACCTCGGAATTTGATTGCGGGCATATGCCCAAGTCCCAAATCACGATACAGACCTGTCAGAACTATCAAAATCTTGATCCGAGTCCATTTGCTAAAACATGTTGACCAAAGTTAACTCAGTTGAGTTTTAAAGCTCAAATTCACATTTTAATCCATTTTTCACATAATAACTTTTCGGAAAATTTTACGGACTGCACATGCAAGTCGAGTAATGATAAATAGTGCTTTTCGAGGTCTTAGAATACAAAATTAATTATTAACTTTAAAGATGACATTTTGGGTCATCGCACTTTCAAAACTATATTATAAAGAGTTGACCTGGTATAGCGGGATTATTCTTTGTAGATGCCTCCGGCGGAATCAAATAATATTTCTATGTCATGCATTACTTACAAACATCATATCAAGAGGCATGATACTGTTAGCAATAATAGCAAGTGTTATACCAACAACGATTTTATTGTGAGGCCACCCACTTTAGATTTGATATACTTCTTCAAACAGGTTACATAACCATCAGAAATATATCAAAGTAGAGCAATGGTGCTAAATTTATAAGGATAGCAAAATTGCTAATATGGGATGAAGCACTTATGGCTAAGTGTCAAACGATCCAAACAATTGCCCGGAGTTCTAGAGATATTGGATATTAATGAACCGTTCGGTGAAAAATTAATGGTTTGGGAGGTGGTTTATTTCAAGTACTACCAGTAGTTCCAAAATCGACAAAAGTAGAGACTGTAAAAGCTAGCTTGCCAAAGTTATACTTCTGGCCTCAAATGAAAAAGATTTAATTGACAAGAAATATAAAGTAAGAATAGATCCAGTATTCAGTGTCTTCTTGCTGTCGAAAACGAAGAAGAGCATCCAATAAAATATGATTTGACTCTTTCTGAACACTTGGTTATCAACCCCAACGTTAATAGTAGTGCATTTAATAAGAGAAATACTTCTATCATTAGATTAAAATGCAATTTGTGCAAATCGCATGATAGAATTAAAAAGTTATCTTAGCTAGCAGAAATGAATATGTTGATCAACTAAATAAAAGGTTGGTTGCAAAATTTTATAGTAAAAACAAAATGTTTTCAGTTTTTGACTCACCAGAAAATGATACCAATAATTATTACCAAGAAGAATACTTAAATACTTTAATATCGTATGGCCTTCTAGCATACATGTTTGTTGTCAAGTTTATTATTTCTTACGTATGTTAGTATCACCATATATATATAATAGACTAAGTTAAAATTGATCTTCCATTGTATATAGGTTAATTTTGAAGAAAAATATGCCCGTCATGCTACTGAAAAACTTAGATACGCCGAATAGCTTATGTAATAGCACACAAATGGTATATAGAAGTTTTGACAATAACGACATACGTGCAAAAATTATGATACTGGTCAACGTGCTTCTAAGTATATTCTTATCCCTGAATTCAATTTCGGTCTTTCGAAACTAAGGAATATCCTTTTAAATTTGTGTAAAAATAATTTTTAGTATATTTATGTTTTGCAAATATACTAAATAAAACATAAGGACAAACATCCTAAATATTAGACTATATTTACCGCAATATATTTTTTTGCACGAACATCTGTATGTTGTACTTTCAAGAGAGATATAAAGATCGACAACAAGAGTTCTGGTTAAGGCAGAACAACCAAATCATTAGGAGGAAACATACTACAAAAAATATCGTTCAAAAAGAAGTGTTCGGTAAAATACCATCCATTAAATAATTTTAAACTATACTCCTTCCACTCCACTTTAAGATTAATATGGTCAATTGCATTATAATTTAATGCTAAAAGGTGGATTCCTTAATATGTGTGAAAACAACCAAAAAATCACTTAAAGTGGACTAGAGGAAGTAATACATAATTATCCAACTAACATGACAAAATTGATCATTTGCGTAAGTTTTGATGATGTTCTTTTATTTTAAATTCATATATTATGCTAATGTAATAATATTTTTCGGTATTTAAATGATTGTTGTATTATTATACATTCAATTTCTCTCATTAATTAAATTGTATTATTCTTTCACATAAATAAATGTTTAAATCATCACGTGCCATTATTAACATCCAGCGCACGTTCATAGATACTAGTACTAATATAATCCAAGGACATAGGAGAGGTGATGTGGAAAAATAAGAATTTTTCCTTTTTCTAAATGTTTGACCATTTTCTCCATTTAATATTTTAAAGAAGAAAATTAGAAAAGACAAAAACTCTTTAGAAAGGTTGTGTCCTCATCATCAGTAACTAACATCTCTCTAACCGTTGCCTTCTTTCTGTCATGACCCAATTTCACCTATATGTCGTGATGGCGCCGAACGTCACGGTTAGGCTAGCCAAACAAGTAAATTAAACATACATCAATTATTTTTAATAATTTTTCTAAGTAATTTTATTCTTTTTACTAGAAATATTAAAGGAATTAGAAAAGATACCGATTAATTTAAATCCAAAAAAAAATAATCAAATCCCAATTCTACCAATGTGTGTGCCAAGACCTGGTGTCACAAGTGTATGAGAATCTCGTAGATTATACAAAAATTTTAAATACTGTCTGGAATAAAATAGACAGAATAAAAATTCAGGAAGATGCACTGGTTGCTGCAGAATAGCTCAGAAGGGCAGCTCACCACTAAGCCTCTGGATATCATGGGTGCGCACCGATAGGTCCAACTATAGCACTTGTATCAGATCCTGCATAAAAAGTGCAGCAAGTATAGAATGAGTACGTAAACAACGTGTACCCAGTAAGTATCAAGCCTAATCTCGAAGAGGTAGAGACGAGATGCCGACTTTGACACTCACTAAGGGTCAATAATAAAAATTGAAATAAAATAGAATATTTAAATTAGCGTGATTCACAGAGTTAACTATAATTTTATTTAACCAACATAAATAATTTAATTCCTTCAAATACAATAATTCTCAATCTATTAATTAAATTCACAAGCTGCAATTACAATGTCAAGGTATCGTATAATTATTATTATTAATAGGAACGATTTTTGCCGAGGTCGTACGACCCGATCCAGAGTGTCGTGTATACTGCCGAGGAAAGTGCGGCGCGATCCAGAGATGCATCTATACTGCCGAGGCATTCGGCTTGCTCCAATTTATACACGTAATTCATGATTTGAGTCCTAAACTATCCGGACTTTAGCATAAATAGTAGCTATGTACAGACTCTCGTCACCTCGTGCATACGTAGCCCCCCACACTTAGCAACAATTATTAATTTAATCACCTATGGGGTAATTTTCCCCTCACAAGATTAGACAAGAGACTTACCTCGCTTCGAAGCTCCATAGCCAGCTCCAACACCGCTCTAATACCTCAAACCGATGCTTGTCAATCCAAAATTATGCAAACAATGTGCAAATTAATCAAAATGTGTTATAATACCCATCGTTAATAAATTTCAACAAATTTCCAATTCCGCTCAAAAAGTTAGCAGTGCGGCCCACATCTCGAAACCCGACGAAACTAACAAAATCCGATAACCCAACCACTTATGAGTTCAACTATATTAATTTCACTCAAACCCGACTCCAAATCGGCATTCACAACTCGAGAATTCGATTTTTATGAATTTATAGAAATTTCCTTTGCTTTCCCTTGAAGATTCAATAATCATACACCAAAAATGAAGATTAATTCAAGAAATATAATTACAAGGGAGTCAAGAACACTTACCCCAAGTTGTGTGGAAACATTCCTCTCCTAAATCGCCCAAACTGGAGCTCCAAAATCCGAAAATATCTAAAAATAGCGAAACCCCAAATTTATGCTTTTGCCCGGTGACTTCCACATCTACGGACAAGAGGTCACATCTGCGCCTCTCGCTTCTGCGAAATGCTTCCGCACCTGCGGCTCTTGCCGCTTCTGCAATTACTGACCTCGCACCTGCGCCATCGCAGGTGCGCAACCCTTTTTCGCTCCTACGGTTCTCAGTAGACTTGGCTCATTCCGCTTCTGCGAGCCATTCTCCGCACCTGCAGCCCTCTTCACGCAGGTGCAGTTACACCAGATGCCCGGCTGCTTCAGCTCTTCCTCAAATTCCAAATTCGATCCGTTAATCGCCCGGAATCCACCCGAGGCCCCTAGGACCCCAACCAAACATACCAACATGTCCTAAAACACATTACGAACTTAGTCGAGCCTTTAAATCACATCAAACACCGCTAAAAACACGAATGACCCTTTAATTCAAACTTAATGAACTTTGAAACTTCAACTTCTACAATCATTGCCGAAACCTTTCAAATCACGTCCGATTGATCTGAAATTTTGCACACAAGTCATATTTGACATTACAGACCTACTCCAACTTCCGGAATCGGAACCCGACTCCGATATCAAAAAGTCCACTCCCGGTGAAACTTCTCAAAAATCTTCAAATTCCAACTTTCACCAAATGACCTCAAAATGACCTACGGACCTCCAAATCCACTTTCGGACGCTCTCCCAATACCAAAATCACCATACGAAGCTATTCCTAGACTCATAATCCCAAACGAACATCGATAACATTGAAATTCACTTCAACCCAAATTTATGAATTTCTTCCAAAATACCAACTTCCATAATGGGCGCCAGAATGCTCCCGGTTCAATCAAAACCCGCTTCGGGCATACGCCCAAATCCAAAATCATCATATGAAAACTGTTAGAACCTTCAAATCCCGATTCCAAGGTCGTTTACTCAAAAATCACACTTTAGTCAATTCCTCCTACTTAAAGCTTCCGAAATTAGAATTTTCTTTCTAAATCGACTCTGAACTTCCCGAAATTAAATTCCGACCACGCGTACGAGTCATAATACCCGAAGTGAAGCTACTCATGGCCTCAAACCGCCGAATGACGTGCTAGAGCTCAAAACGATCGGTCGGGTCATTACATTCTCTCCCACATACGTTCGTCCTTGAACGTGCTAAGAACTGTTCCGGAGTTGTACAAAATTACTGTTTAACACCTGGTACGCCTGCCCGTTCCATCACCATCCCAGTTTGGCACCTCAACTTAAGTCAGACAGAAGGTCCTCCCTTTTTATTCAATCAATAAACCTTAGAACCAATTCCAACCTCCGAATTTCTTTACAATACCTTATTCTAACATATGAACACCGTATCAATCACTACACACTATGCTAACACACGATTGTGCGTCTATGCAAAAATCACACCACGCATCGCATAACTCATTTGACCAAGGCAACATCCTCCAACCATAATAACTAAAATTTCACGAACCTAATCTCGCAATACACCTCATAATACAAATAAGCTTGATTTCAACCCTCACAATACTGCCATGACAGAGAATATGTGTAGAAATTCATAACCACCTACTGAATCAATCAAATCATAGAGTCCCCCCTCCTGACAAGGACCATTACCTTTTTTTGAACTGAATAGCGATATTTGTTCCTTATTATACCTTATATAAATTTGATTGTACTGATTTCAGGTCCAATAATCTCGTCTCACCCAGTATAAGCTACACAGGCAGTAAGCTACCTCAAACCCTGGCCCAGATATCGTACAACGCCAACAATGCGCCAATAGGCTACAAACTTAAATGCGATACATAGGGAAAAGAGAACTCTGGAATGGAACTTCCCAGTTCGCGTAACACATAAAACAGTCGACCAGATGCTATGAACTCTCCTCAGTGAATGAAAAATACAATACACAAAAATAAATATATGGAACCATACCCAAGATCTCACTATTGCGACGTGCAACCCGATTCATCATGACACTGTTGCGACGTGAAACCCGATCCAAATATTATTTACACGTGGCAACATGCCACCCGATCCTCACATAATAATCAAGAAGAAAACACACATCAAGTCGCCAAGTTTACATTTACGAAATACATGAATATCGATTACAAGCACGCCAGTGCATAATACAAATCCTAAGAAGGAGAATAGCGTCATGCGCTACGAAACTCAAGCTCAACTAAGGTACAACAAATGATCTGCATCTCGAGAGCTATCCTGCTCATATAATACTGCAAGCTACACGGGCCTCAACACACACACGAATAATCAAGCCATCTCACAACCCAAGTGGCATAATATAGGCTATACGGAATAACTGACGGCGGAAAAGAATCCAATGCTCGACAACGCCTTAGTAAGGAATGTTATGACAAATGGATATATCCGACCTTACGCAGAGCACACATTCACATTAGTCCCACCAACGGACCTCAAACCGATTTTGATAATACCATACTGGGCTAATAACCTTTTAAAGATCCATAGTAACCCTTTTTCCCATGACACACAAGAACAAACGTCAAATCTGAAACAAACTTCCACAGTGCACAACCAAATGAACCGAGCTCCCTTAAGGAATAAATTCTCACATTAGCACTAGTACCAAAATTTCCATGCTTGGTTTTACATCTTTAATCAATCAAGTGATTACATGTTACACTTATACAACCTTCCCGTGGTATACATACCCACAACCTTCCGCACTAGGTAACAAGTCTGCACGTCCATACCACCGGCCACACTAATGCTATAAAGCAAATCAGTAATCTGCGATCAGTACGTAAAGCCTCTTACACATAACACCGAGCTCAGATGATGCTAAAGACAATACCAACTTACTCTAACCATCTGAATCCTTTCCTGCTCATCTGATCTCCTGACACTCTTGTCTACATAGATTAAACACTCCATCGCATGCAAGACGTGACTGAATTCCCATAACCGTAGAAAATAAAATCCTCAAGTTATGGTCTAAACCACCATAACTCTTACAGGATCCATCTACACATAACATGCTATAATACTCGAACGCTTCCAAATAAAATCAGTTACGGCGGTCGTCAAGCCTTGCACGTACCGCCACAAATCAATAACTTAACACGCTGAAGGAACTGGTCATTGCCACCATCATAACAATTCAACCATTGCTAACCGATTCGACTGCTTCAAATTTTACCCTA
Organism: Nicotiana otophora; assembly: GCA_000715115.1. Lineage (NCBI taxonomy): Eukaryota > Viridiplantae > Streptophyta > Magnoliopsida > Solanales > Solanaceae > Nicotiana > Nicotiana otophora. The sequence continues at coordinate 25,299 of AWOL01S0001638.1, forward strand.
GCTTTTCCTTCGAAATAATAATAGATCCATTCAAATCATCATGAACCCAAATCTGCACTCATCCTCAGTGACCTTATTTTACGAGACCACGTTGTCTCCAAACCCACGAACCATCTCATGCCCCCCTTGTGCGCATGTTTGCATTTTCAACTGGTACACCCATTGTGATAATTCCTCTATGAATCCAAAGTCATTTTCTTCCATTTCTCTGATGCTACACCACAACCCGAAGATAACGTAGAACACTCCAAGTCCATTTCATAATCTATTGCAAAAAGCGCAATACTTAACCATACTATGGACTCGAGATCCTTAGGCACCATACTTAACTTTTTGAATCCACTAAAACCGTTATTGAGAGTCACTCACTCAGACTTGGTCTCAATTATAATCAAAACTCCAAATCCCTGCTAGCACCAACGGACCTCAAACCGATTTTGATAATACCATACTGGGCTAATAACCTTTCAAAGATCCATAGTAACCCTTTTTCCCATGACACACAAGAACAAACGTCAAATCTGAAACAAACTTCCACAGTCCACAACCAAATGAACCGAGCTCCCTTAAGGAATAAATTCTCACATTAGCGCTAGTACCAAAATTTCCATGCTTGGTTTTACATCTTTAATCAATCAAGTGATTACATGTTACACTTATACAACCTTCCCGTGGTATACATACCCACAACCTTCCGCACTAGGTAACAAGTCTGCACGTCCATACCACCGGCCACACTAATGCTATAAAGCAAATCAGTAATCTGCGATCAGTACGTAAAGCCTCTTACACATAACACCGAGCTCAGATGATGCTAAAGACAATACCAACTTACTCTAACCATCTGAATCCTTTCCTGCTCATCTGATCTCCTGACACTCTTGTCTACATAGATTAAACACTCCATCGCATGCAAGACGTGACTGAATTCCCATAACCGTAGAAAATAAAATCCTCAAGTTATGGTCTAAACCACCATAACTCTTACAGGATCCATCTACACATAACATGCTATAATACTCGAACGCTTCCAAATAAAATCAGTTACGGCGGTCGTCAAGCCTTGCACGTACCGCCACAAATCAATAACTTAACACGCTGAAGGAACTGGTCATTGCCACCATCATAACAATTCAACCATTGCTAACCGATTCGACTGCTTCAAATTTTACCCTAGCTTTTCCTTCGAAATAATAATAGATCCATTCAAATCATCATGAACCCAAATCTGCACTCATCCTCAGTGACCTTATTTTACGAGACCACGTTGTCTCCAAACCCACGAACCATCTCATGCCCCCCTTGTGCGCATGTTTGCATTTTCAACTGGTACACCCATTGTGATAATTCCTCTATGAATCCAAAGTCATTTTCTTCCATTTCTCTGATGCTACACCACAACCCGAAGATAACGTAGAACACTCCAAGTCCATTTCATAATCTATTGCAAAAAGCGCAATACTTAACCATACTATGGACTCGAGATCCTTAGGCACCATACTTAACTTTTTGAATCCACTAAAACCGTTATTGAGAGTCACTCACTCAGACTTGGTCTCAATTATAATCAAAACTCCAAATCCCTGCTAGCACCAACGGACCTCAAACCGATTTTGATAATACCATACTGGGCTAATAACCTTTCAAAGATCCATAGTAACCCTTTTTCCCATGACACACAAGAACAAACGTCAAATCTGAAACAAACTTCCACAGTCCACAACCAAATGAACCGAGCTCCCTTAAGGAATAAATTCTCACATTAGCGCTAGTACCAAAATTTCCATGCTTGGTTTTACATCTTTAATCAATCAAGTGATTACATGTTACACTTATACAACCTTCCCGTGGTATACATACCCACAACCTTCCGCACTAGGTAACAAGTCTGCACGTCCATACCACCGGCCACACTAATGCTATAAAGCAAATCAGTAATCTGCGATCAGTACGTAAAGCCTCTTACACATAACACCGAGCTCAGATGATGCTAAAGACAATACCAACTTACTCTAACCATCTGAATCCTTTCCTGCTCATCTGATCTCCTGACACTCTTGTCTACATAGATTAAACACTCCATCGCATGCAAGACGTGACTGAATTCCCATAACCGTAGAAAATAAAATCCTCAAGTTATGGTCTAAACCACCATAACTCTTACAGGATCCATCTATACATAACATGCTATAATACTCGAACGCTTCCAAATAAAATCAGTTACGGCGGTCGTCAAGCCTTGCACGTACCGCCACAAATCAATAACTTAACACGCTGAAGGAACTGGTCATTGCCACCATCATAACAATTCAACCATTGCTAACCGATTCGACTGCTTCAAATTTTACCTTATCTTTTCCTTCGAAATAATAATAGATCCATTCAAATCATCATGAACCCAAATCTGCACTCATCCTCAGTGACCTTATTTTACGAGACCACATTGTCTCCAAACCCACGAACCATCTCATGCCCCCCTTGTGCGCATGTTTGCATTTTCAACTGGTACACCCATTGTGATAATTCCTCTATGAATCCAAAGTCATTTTCTTCCATTTCTCTGATGCTACACCACAACCCGAAGATAACGTAGAACACTCCAAGTCCATTTCATAATCTATTGCAAAAAGCGCAATACTTAACCATACTATGGACTCGAGATCCTTAGGCACCATACTTAACTTTTTGAATCCACTAAAACCGTTATTGAGAGTCACTCACTCAGACTTGGTCTCAATTATAATCAAAACTCCAAATCCCTGCTAGCACCAACGGACCTCAAACCGATTTTGATAATACCATACTGGGCTAATAACCTTTCAAAGATCCATAGTAACCCTTTTTCCCATGACACACAAGAACAAACGTCAAATCTGAAACAAACTTCCACAGTCCACAACCAAATGAACCGAGCTCCCTTAAGGAATAAATTCTCACATTAGCGCTAGTACCAAAATTTCCATGCTTGGTTTTACATCTTTAATCAATCAAGTGATTACATGTTACACTTATACAACCTTCCCGTGGTATACATACCCACAACCTTCCGCACTAGGTAACAAGTCTGCACGTCCATACCACCGGCCACACTAATGCTATAAAGCAAATCAGTAATCTGCGATCAGTACGTAAAGCCTCTTACACATAACACCGAGCTCAGATGATGCTAAAGACAATACCAACTTACTCTAACCATCTGAATCCTTTCCTGCTCATCTGATCTCCTGACACTCTTGTCTACATAGATTAAACACTCTATCGCATGCAAGACGTGACTGAATTCCCATAACCGTAGAAAATAAAATCCTCAAGTTATGGTCTAAACCACCATAACTCTTCCAGGATCCATCTATACATAACATGCTATAATACTCGAACGCTTCCAAATAAAATCAGTTACGGCGGTCGTCAAGCCTTGCACGTACCGCCACAAATCAATAACTTAACACGCTGAAGGAATTGGTCATTGCCACCATCATAACAATTCAACCATTGCTAACCGATTCGACTGCTTCAAATTTTACCTTATCTTTTCCTTCGAAATAATAATAGATCCATTCAAATCATCATGAACCCAAATCTGCACTCATCCTCAGTGACCTTATTTTACGAGACCACATTGTCTCCAAACCCACGAACCATCTCATGCCCCCCTTGTGCGCATGTTCGCATTTTCAACTGGTACACCCATTGTGATAATTCCTCTATGAATCCAAAGTCATTTTCTTCCATTTCTCCGATGCTACACCACAACCCGAAGATAACGTAGAACACTCCAAGCCCCTTTCATAATCTATTGCAAAAAGTGCAATACTTAACCATACTATGGACTCGAGATCCTTAGGCACCATACTTAAATTTTTGAATCCACTAAAACCGTTATTGAGAGTCACTCACTCTGACTTGGTCTCAATTATAATCAAAACTCCAAAGCCCTGCTAGCACGTGAGCACCTTCTCAAAGAAACATCCGGCTGACTCGCTTTTCCCTGTACATTACATCTACACGAAGCATAAAATCTGAGTGTTATTAAAAATGAATATGAACCAATGAAGTCCAAATATAGCACACATTCCTCCAATCCTTTTCTCAAACTACCACTGATGTTTTCTTTCCTTAGTCGTAATAACTCACCAGTATGCCGATAACCAGAAGATAATTATGCAATCCAATTGTAGACGGTGGGGCTCTGCTAATTAGTTTGAAGCTACCATTACATAACTCTGGAACCCACCAAGACTCTTTGGCCCCCATTGACACAATCTCGCATAATCGACCCACCAAATTCCTTGAAATCCTTATGTTATTTCATGAACATTCTGAATCACTAGCCATATTTACATATTCGACCTCCTACTGGATAGCCTGTAAATATTCTTCATAGAAGCTCTATCAACACCACTCAACTGCTAACCTGCTCACAGGAGATATCCCACCTATGGAAATTCCATGCCGACATCCTCCAACAACGCTGCACTGAGTACTATTACTATTAAACCAAAAAACCATCCTGACCCCGTGCTCGGTTACTAGCTGTACAAGTCCGTTCACTCCCCATTGACATCAACTAAAGGTGCAACGATACATTCCAACCCAAAGTCATGTTGCATCCTTCTTCATATTAAGCAACTCCCTCCTATTGTATCTAATCCTCCTAAATATGGTAGCCAATATTCCAAATTAGTCTGTAGACCTAGTCACTGCTCACCATGATTCCCAAATCACTCCAAACTTTCCTCAAGACATGTTGTTATCCTACCACGTAACCTATATGCTACCTTGACACTCTCCCACTTTAGTCAAACCCTCTCCTTTAAGCAACTACTCGACTTCTATTTTCTTACACTTGGCCTTCTAGAAGTAACCACCGTAAAACACCTCCCCTATGTCCTTCCTCTTCCTCCTCTGCCCAGTTGTTGCCTTAAATTATAATCCGGCTCTGTAGCACCTGAACCAGTAGATCGCTACCAACTTTAAACCTCTCCGAAGATCATCTTTCTCGAGCCATCAATACTAGGAACACCGCTTCAATCCCGAACTACTGCACACCGCGATCTCTAATAGCCGCTTCCCCAGCATCATTTCACAAGACCCTGCCCTAAAGGAGAATTGAAGAAAACCATAACACCGACAAACTTAACACATTCATCAAGGACGACATCACCACATCACAGATGAAAATTCTACAGTGCTCGAAAATACCAAGTCTCGTTACCCCATCCACCCAAACCTGAGCTTTCGTAGTCCGATTGCCTTTCCTCTGCCGAAAATAATATACTGAATCTTTGAATCATGCACTGAGTAAAACCTTCTTTCAAGTCATTCACTGCCTCGACGCATAGTCAATCATCCTACCTTTACATAAGCACTGTGCGATCGCAATGCACGAATCGTTATAACAATTAATGCCAAATCTCAAAACTTTAGGTAGTACTGATATTGAGCTGAAACAACAGAACAACCTTTCGCAAGGTGACAACAATAGCCTAATCAACTACGCAGGGAGAAACATCCTGCACCACATCTGTAGTATCATTACAATTCCTCAATTCCCGATTTATAACAAGCGCTTCACGTCGCATAAGATCGAGTAAGAAAGAAACAAAGGCATAAGCCTCAAAGGAATTGAATTTCACGATGAGGAATCAAGAAGGGAAGTGTTCCTAACAACCCTGTAGCCTCTCGAAGATAAGCACAAACGTCTCCGTACCAATCCGCAAGACCCTACTAGACTTTCTCATGACTCGTGAGACCTAAGTGAACCTTGTGCTCTGATACCATGTTGTCACGACCCAATTTAACCTATAGATCGTGATAGCGCCCTATGTCACGGTTAGGCCAGTCAAACCAGTAAATTAAACATACATCAATCATTTTTAATAATGTTTCTAAGTAATTTTATTCTTTTTACTAGCAATATTAAAGAAATTAGAACAGATACCGATTAATGTAAATCCAAGAAAAATAATCAAATCCCAATTCTACCAATGTGTGTGCCAAGACCTAGTGTCACAAGTGTATGAACATCTAGTAGATTATACAAAAATTCCAAATATTGTCTGGAATACAATAGATAGAATAAAAATTTAGGAGGCACTGGTTGCTGCAGAATGGCTCAGAAGGGTAGCTCACCACTAAGCCTCTGGATATCGTGGGTGCGCGCCGATAGGTCCAACTATAGCACTTGTATCAGGTCCTACACAAAAGGCGCAGCAAGTGTAGCATGAGTACGTAAATAACGTGTACCTAGTAAGTATCAAGCCTAATCTCGAAGAGGTAGAGATGAGAGGTCGACTTTGACACTCACTAAGGGTCAATAATAATAATTGAAATAAAATAGAATATTTAAATCAACGTAATTCACAAAGTTAACAATAATTTATTTAACCAACAAAAATAATTAAATTCCTTCAAATGCAATAATTCTCAATCTATTAATTAAATTCACAAGCTACAATTACAATGCCAAGGTATCGTATAATTATTATTATTAATAGGCACGATTTTTGCCGAGGTCGTACGACCCGATCCAGAATATCGTGTACACTGCCGAGGAATGTGCGGCGCGATCCATAGATGCATCTATACTGCAGAGGCGTTCGGCTTGCTCCAATTTATACACATAATTCATGATTTGAGTCCTAAACTATCCGGACTTTAGCATAAATAGTAGCTGCGTACAGACTCTCGTCACCTCGTGCATACGTAGCCCCCCCACACTTAGTAACAATTATTAATTTAATCACCTATGGGATAATTTCCCCCTCACAAGATTAGACAAGAGACTTACCTCGCTCCGAAGCTCTATAGCCGGCTCCAACGCCACTCTAATACCTCTTACCGATGCTTGTCGATCCAAAACTATGCAAACAATGTGCAAATTAATCAAAATGTGTTATAATACCCATCGTCAATAAATTTCAACAAATTTCCAATTCCGTTAAAAAAGTTAGCAGTGGGGCCCACATCTCAAAACCCGACGAAACTCATAAAATCCGACAACCCAACCACTTACGAGTTCAACCATACTAATTTCACTCAAACCCGACTCTGAATCGGCATTCACAACTCGAGAATTCAATTTTTATGAATTTATAGAAATTTCCTTCGATTTCCCTTGAAGATTCGATAATCATACACCAAAAATGAAGATTAATTCAAGAAATATAATTACAAGGGAGTCAAGAACACTTACCCCAAGTTGTGTGGAAACATTCCTCTCCTAAATCGCCCAAACTGGAGCTCCAAAATCCGAAAATATCTAAAAATAGCGAAACCCCAAATTTATGCTTTTGCCCGGTGACTTCCACATCTACGGACAAGAGGTCACATTTGCGCCTCTCGCTTCTGCGAAATTCTTCACATGCGGCTCTTGCTGCTTCTGCGGTTACTGACCTCGCACTCGCGCCATCGCAGGTGCGCAACCCCTTTCCGCTCCTGCGGTTCTCAACAGACTTGGCCCATTCCGCTTCTACGGTCCATTCTCTGCACTTGCGGCCCTCTTCACGCAGGTGCAGTTACACCAGATGCCCAACTGCTTCAGCTCTTCCTCAAATTCCAAATTCGACCCGTTAATCGCCCGGAATCCACCCGAGGCCCCCGGGACTCCAACCAAACATACCACCATGTCCTAAAACACATTACGAACTTAGTCGAGCCTTCAAATCACATCAAACAACGCTAAAGACACGAATCACCCTTCAATTCAAACTTAATGAACTTTGAAACTTTAATTTCTACAATCGATGCCGAAACCTATCAAATCACGTTTGATTGATCTAAAATTTTGCACACAAGCCACATTTGACATTACCGACCTACTCCAACTTCCGAAATTGGAACCCGACTCTGATATCAAAAAGTTCACTCCCAGTCAAACTTCTCAAAAACCTTCAAATTCCCACTTTCACCAAATGACCTCAAAATGACCTACAGATCTCCAAATCCACTTCCGGGCGCGCTCCGAATACCAAAATCATCATACGGAGCTATTCCCAGACTTGGAATCCCAAACGGACATCGATAAAACTGAAATTCAATTCAACCCAAATTTATGAATTTCTTCCAAAATGCCAACTTCCATAATAGGCGCCGGAATGCTCCCGGGTCATCCAAAACCCGCTTCTAGCATACGCCCAAGTCTAAAATCATTATATAAACTTGTTGGAACTTTCAAATCCCATTTCGAGGTCGTTTACTGAAAAACCATACTTTAGTCAATTCCTCCAACTTAAGACTTCCGAAATTAGAATTTTCTTTCCAAATCGACTCCGAACTTCCCGAAATTAAATTTCAACCATGTGTACGAGTCGTAATACTCGAATGAATCTACTCATGGCCTCAAACCATCGAATGATATGCTAGAGCTCAAAATGATCGGTCGGGCCTGTTAGGGATATATTAGATATGCCCTAGATCCAATCTCATATTTGATGATTTGAAAATATTTTTGTGAATGTTATTTGATATAAAAATATATGGCATTTGATATTCGTTTATCATAGTTATTATTAATTGCTTGATTAATTTAATAAGGTACTTGATTAAATTTTGAGACCTGTTATCATGATGGAGATCATGATAATAAGAGTAAAGTCTCTTACAATTTAATCTAAATTTTGTTCTTGATCGTAGGATTATTAATTTGGACATTAGTAATCCGGTTAGATCAATATTTATGTGAGCGTCTTTATGGGATAAAGATTAATTGATCTCATTAACTAAATTACATAAATAGATGATGCATATAGAGATATGATCATTGAACCGATTCATTCGATAGTTCCTAATGGTTAGAATTACCATAAACTGTCAATAGGATATTCTCTTGAAGAATGTGATGTAAGAGTTTCCTTTGACCTGATATCATCATAGTAATTGACAAGTTATTTATTGTGCTTTGATACTAGACACCTATGGCCCTAGGGCGATAGTTGAAAGGATATTGGGTACGATTAAATACTTGTAGAATTAGTGATTGATCAAGATGGAATCTGTCAACTCTTGGTAATGAGTTTAAGCTCCATGTTGTCATAAATTATAACCGACCAAATTAAGACCTTGGCCAGGGCGATTGAATGAAAGAAGAAAAGAGTTTCTTAGGTCATTCAATGGTCGATTATTTTTGACATGAACACATAGTCGGTCGCCTATTAGGATTTGACAGTTGAACCATATCCTAGGGTGACCCAGAGCTATAAAGACAGAAGGAATTAATACATTATTCTTCTACAGGTTCTTGAGAGTAAATTATATATTTCATGCTATCCGATCGTTAAGGAGTGTTGCTAGACGCCACCCTTGATTTGTATATTGATGTGATCAATTTACTACCGGTTTAGTATTGAACCTATGGGGTCGCACACTAACGAGTGTCCTGATCTTTGCTAAAGGATTAATTACTTTATTATTTGATAATTAAATTAAAAAATTTAATTAGTCAAATATATTTAGTTATTAGTCCAAATAAAATATTATTATATTCTTTGCTAGGACAGATGATATAATTAATATTGTGGACAAGTTGAAGTTTTCTATTTTAACTAAAAAAATTAAATTACATCTCTTGGTTGATATATATATATATATATATATAT
>AWOL01S0001638.1:46562-62110 GCA_000715115.1 Nicotiana otophora
TGCAGATGTTCAGACTTTAGCTAATCAGTTCGTGAGGTTAGATGTTTCAGAACCCAGTCGGGTTCTAGCTTGTACAGTCGCTCGGTCTTCTTTATATGAGAGCATCAGAGAGAGGCAATATGATGATCCTCATTTACTTGTCCTTAAGGTCACGGTGTGGCATGGTGATGCCAAACAGATTGTTGTGGGGGAAGATGGAGTTCTGCGAATGCAGGGCCGTATTTGTGTGCCTAATGTAGATGGGCTTCGTGAATTAATTCTTGAGGAAGCACACAGTTCCGGGTATTCTATTCATCCAGGTACCGCTAACATGTATCAAGATTTGCGGCAACATTATTGGTGGAGGAGAATGAAAAAGGATATAGTTGCACATGTAGCTCGGTGTCTGAATTGTCAGCAAGTTAAGTACGAGCATCAAAGACCTGGTGGATTGCTTCAGAAGTTAGAAGTTCCTGAGTGGAAGTGGGAGCGTATCACTATGGATTTTGTTGTTGGGCTACCACGGACACAGAAAATTTGACGCAATTTGGGTCATTGTGGATAGGTTGACCAAGTCAGCCCATTTCATTCCAGTGGCAGTTACCTATTCTTCAGAGAGGTTAGCTAAAATTTACATTCGTGAGATTGTCCGCCTTCACGGTGTGCCCGTGTCTATTATTTCAGATCAAGGTACGTAGTTTACCTCACATTTCTGGAGGGCTATGCAGCGTGAGTTAGGAACGCGGGTGGAGTTGATACAATATTTCATCCACAGACAGATGGACAGTCAGAGCGCACTATTCAGATATTGAAAGATATGCTTCGCGCTTGTGTTATAGACTTTGGAGGTTCTTGGGATCATTTCTTACCACTTGCGGAGTTTGCTTATAATAATAGCTACCACTCGAGCATTCAAATGGCTATATATGAGGCATTATATGGAAGACGATGCCGATCTCCAGTTGGTTGGTTTGAACCGGGAGAGGCTCGATTGTTGGGTACCGATTTGGTACAGGATGATGCCTTGGATAAGGTCAAGATTATTCAGGATCGACTTCGCACAGCTCAGTCTAGGCAAAAGAGTTATGCCGACCGTAAAGTTCGTGATATTGCATTCATGGTTGGAGAATGAATATTGCTCCGGGTTTCACCTATGAAAGGTGTAATGAGGTTCGGAAAGAAGGGCAAGTTGAGCCCTAGGTATATCGGACCCTTTGCAATTCTTAAAAGGGTGGGTGAAGTAGCCTACGGGCTTGCATTACGACCTAGTTTATTAGCGGTGCATCCGATGTTCCATGTGTCTATGCTCCGAAAATATCATGGTGATCCGTCCCATGTGTTAGATTTCAGCTCAGTCCAATTGGACAAAGATTTGACTTACGAGGAGGAGCCGGTGGCTATTCTAGCCCGGCAGGTCCGACAGTTGAGGTCTAAGAGTTATCCTTCAGTTCGGGTGAATGGAGAGGTTAGTCGGTAGAGGCATCTAGCTGGGAGTCCGAGTCGGACATGCGGAGTAAATATCCACACCTTTTCTCCAGCTCAGGTACTTGTTTCTAACTCCGTTCGAGGACGAATGTTTGTTTTAGAGGTGGAGAATGTGATGACCCAAAATGTCATCTTTAAATTTAATAAGTAATTCTGTATGCTAAGAGCTCGAAAAGAACCATTTATCAATCCTCGACTTGCGTGCACAGTCTGTACGGAAAGTTTTTATGTGAAAAATAGATTAAAATGGGAAATAGAGCTTTAAAACTCAACTAAGTTAACTGTGGTCAACATTTTGAGCAAACGGGCCCGGATCAGTGTTTTAAAATTTTTTGTAGGTCCGTATCATGATTTGGGACTTGGGTGTATGCCCAGAATCGAATTCCGAGGTCCCTAGCCCGAGTTATGGAATTTTGATGAAACATTAAAAGCTTGAAAGCTTAATGATTTCTAAGAAATTACTGATGTTGGATTTATTGACCTCGGGTCCGTATTTTGGTTCCGGAGCCCGGTATAGCTCCACTATAATTTTTATGACTTGTCTGCCGAATTTGGCGAGAATCGAAGTTGATTTGACGTGATTCAGACGTCCGGTTGTAAAAATATAAGTTTTAAAGTTTTTTTTGAAAACTTCCTTTGATTTGGTGTCTGATTCGTAGTTCTAGGTGTTATTTTGGCGATTCGATCGCGCGAGAAAGTTCGTATAATGTTTTAGAACTTGTGTGCATGTTTGGTTTGGAGCCCCGAGGGATCGGGTGAGTTTCGGATAGGCTACGGGATGATTTGGGACTTAGGAAATCTGGTTTTCTGCAGACTTCAGGCTTCTGGAGTGTTCTTCTTCGCGTTCGTGAAGGTACTCTCGCGAACACGAAGAGCAAATTGGGCTGGCACATGTTGTGCTTCACGTTCGTGACATAGTGACCGCATTCGCAAAGTCTTGAGGTTCAAAGCTTCGCCTTCGCGATAGAAGTCTCGCGTTCGCAAAGGGAAAGAGACTGGCCAGGAAATTTAGCTTTCGCGTCCGCGAAGGGCATCTCGCGTTCGCGAAGGCTAAGCCAGGTAAGCTTCGCGTTCGCAAAGTAGCTCTCGCATTTGCGAAGAGTAAAATTTGACATCACATAATTGTGCTTCGCGAACGCGAGGCACTGACCGCGTTCGCGAAGGGTAAAAATCCCAGAAACAGAACTTAAGTTCTGGAAATGGGGTTTCGACCCATTTTCAATTCTTTCGCATTTTTGAGCTCGGGTAAGGCGATGTTTGGATGGTTTTCACGGGAAAACATTGGGGTAAGTATTCCTTATCCTCTATTGAATATATTGCATGATTTCATACTCATTTATAGCATGAATATGTGAATTTATGGAAGAAAAATCAGATTTTTATAGAATCTTCCAAAAACAAAAATTTAAGATTTGATAGTCCATTTGATATCGGAATTGGACAAATTTGGTATGGTTGAACTCGTATCGGAACGGGTGTTCGGATTTCGTGAGTTTTTCCGGAATTTGAGACGTGGGACCCACTGCCAAATATTTTAATGAATTTTGGATTTTTATCCGAAAAATTTGTAAATTCATATGGAATTCAATTGTTTGTGAATAGATTTGAAACTTTCGGAGACAAATTTAAAAGGAAAATCTGTGGTTAAATAATTGATTGGAAATATACATTCTTGAATTCCTGCATTAATTGTTACATGCTATTTGAATTATGTGCCTTAATTGTTATTTGACATTTAATATATTAAATATTAAACTGCCTATTTGCTCCCTGATTTCCATAATAATTTACTATTTCTCATTGTTTGCTTCATAATTAAACCATAATTATTGTATGCTTGTTGTCTTGAAATTCTATATTAATTGTTACATTTATTGGGAAAATTTCTTCTATAAGAATTGGTAAATGAAAATTTTGGAGGAGCGGCTTGCACGCCGCAACAAGATTGATTATAATGAATATATTGGAGGATCGGGTTGTACGCCGTAACAGACTTATTAAACATTAATATTGGAGGATCGGGTTGCACGCCGCAACAGACTTATTAAAAGTCAATATTGGAGGATCGGGTTGCACGCCGCAACAGACTTATTAAAAGTCAATATTGGAGGATCGGGTTGCACGCCGCAACAGACTTATTAAAAGTCAATATTGGAGGATCTGGTTGCACGCCGAAACAGACTTATTAAAAGTCAATATTGGAGGATCAGGTTGCACGCCGCAACAGACTTGATTAATGTGAATATATTGTGAGAGTGGGTTGCACGCTGCAACAGAATTGAGTGTTAATATATGGTAAGCGCGGGTTGCACGCCGTAACAGAATTGGTTGAAATAATAATGGATTATGACTGCTGGGTTGGTTTCAATTATTATAAATGAGTTACCTGATTTATTTATATTATTTATTGTTATTGTCAATATTGCGTACAGGTTAATGTAAGTGAACCGCCTTAGCCTCATCACTACTTCGTCGAGGTTAGGCTCAGCTCTTACCAGTACATAGGATCGGCCGTACTGATACTACACTCTGCACTTCTTGTGCAGATTTTGGAGTTGGTCCCAGCGGCGTACCATAGACTTGCTCGGATTTCAGCTATCAGAGGAGACTTGAGGTATAACTGCATGACGTTCGCTGTTCTGAAGTCCCCGTCTATTGTACTTTAGCCGTGTGTTTATTTTCAGACAGCTTTATTTTATTTAGACCTTTATTTGTATTTATTCTAGAAGCTCGTGCACTTGTGACACCAATTCTGGGATGGTATTTAGACACCGTTGTTTGATAAATTATTTCACTATATTTCAAACTTTGCTTCCGTATTTGTTTCCTTGTTATTAATACATTTAAAAATTATTTTAAAATAATTAATATTATTCTAATATTGGCTTGCCTAGCAAATGAAATGTTAGGCGCCATCACGGTCCGGAGGTGGGAATTTCGGGTCGTGACACTAAGTAATGGAGTTCCTTCAAGTTACTTTCTGAGGTTCTCCAAGTTAGTATTTGTTAAAGATATTTCAAGCAAAGTTGGTGTTTGCTTAAGATTTTTCCACAAAACTTATTGTAAAAGAATTTCCGAAATTATATATAAATGCTTGAAGTTGTGGTTGTATTTCAAGTGAAGATTTCCAAATCTTCAACATCACTGAGAAGTTGCAAATCTTAACACAAACATTGTTTTTTCAAAATTCATGTCTGGAGTTTGTGTAGGCGGCCTACATTACCCCTCGAGGTGTGATATTTTCTCTGACACTGCATGTACACAACATGCTTCATCTACCCGGCTGTCACTTTCTATTAAACCCCAACAAATAGTTATAAAAGTGAAAATTTTATTTAATTCCTTTTCTTTTTTAATAAGAAATTATCATAATGAAAAATGTAGTTCAATGCAAACTCTACTTCTGATATAGATATTTATTGTGGTTGCATTAATATATTATTGTTATTATTAATTTTTATGTATAATAGTATCTTTTCTGAATTTATAAAAAAATATTTTAAATTTATTGATGTTTTCGCGCGCGGATAATTTTTCTAGTATATATATAATATGTATACAATCAATATATATAATTTATGTAGATCAATTAGAAAAAATAAATAGTGAATCTAACCGGTTATTTGTGTGAAAATCTCGTTATTATTTTACCCAATCACACATGTGGAGCATGTTGAGTTTTTATATACTGTCAAACCTCTCTATAACAACCTCGTTATTTTTGATATTGTTTGGCTTTTATATTGAATGACTGGTATACACCTATAATAATATTTGACGTTTAAATATTTTTTGGCTGTTATAGACAAAAATTATCCAATTTTTTTTTTAATTTTTTAATATTACATATAAAAGATAAGAAAATTATTCAAATTTTAAATCTCAAAAGATAGGTATATTTTACTTATTAATATTAAAAATATTAATATATTATTAATAAATCTACAATTAAATGTACAAAGAGTTAATTCTAAGATACACATTTTAAAGTTACTAAGAAAATAAATTCTTTCAAGATTGATGAAAAAACTATATAATTGTAGCTTATTTTGTAGATTTCATTCTCTTACTAGTGATATAAATTGGAAATTATTTGTTTCAGGCTGACAACAAAAGGATATCTGATAGCTTCCCCTTGAAGGCAATCTGCGTGCATAACAATTGAATCTTCTATATAAATATCACGACCCAAAATTCCACCTCAGACGTAGTGATGGCACCTTGTAACGACTCGACTTGTCGTTTTAAGAATTTACAGCCCGTTCAATGACTTAAGGTCTCGAGCAGCTTCGCAATATGTATTATGACCCGCAGGTGTGGTCGAGCTTGATTTGATAAAGATTTGAAATTAAATTAAAAAAAATTCTTATTTAGAAGCTTAAATGGAAAGAGTTGACTGGAGAGTTGACTTTTGAGTAAACGACTCCGGAATAGAATTTTGATGATGTCAATAGCTCTGTATGGTTATCTTGGACTTAGGAGCGTGTCCGAAAAATTATTTGGAGGTCCGTAGTGGAAGTAAGCTTGAAATGGCGAAAATTGAATTTTGGAAAGTTTGACCGGGGGGTTGACTTTTTGATATTGGGGTCGAAATATTATTTTGGAAATTTGAATAGCTTCGTTATGTCATTTATGACTTGTGTGCCAAATTTGAAGTCATTCCGGATTGATTGGATGTGTTTCGGCACAAGATATAGAATTTGAAAGTTCAAAGTTCATAGATTTTTGAATTGAGGCGCAATTTGTCATTTTGATGTTTTTTATATGATTTGAGGCCTCGAGTAGGTCCGTGGTATGTTATGGAACTTGTTGGTATGTTCGGACGTGGTCCCGAGAGCCTCGGGTGATTTTCGGATGCTTAACGGATCGAATTTAGATTTGGAGGAGGAGCTGAAGCAGCTGGGCTGTTGGTGTGATCGCACCTGCGCGAAAAACGGCCGCAGGTGCGAGCTCGCGGATGCGAGAAATTATTTGCAGAAGAAAAAATGCATAGGCTATCCAGGCACCGCGGGTGCGAAGACCACGGGTGCAAAGAAATCAACGCGGGTGCGAAGACTGCGGGTGCGAAAAAATCATCGCGGGTGCGAAGACCACAGGCGCAAAGAAATCATCGCGGGTGCAAAGACCGCAGGCGCGAAGGAATCACCGCGGGTGCAAAGACCGCAGGTGCGAAGAAATCACCGCGGGTGAGAAGAAATCACCGCGGGTGCGAAACTCCTGGACAGGATGTTAAAAACAGAGGGGTTCCGAGTGTTTTGCCATTTTTGGGCCTTCAAGCACGATTTTTGGAGCGATTTTGAAAGAATTCAAGGGAAACTTGAGGTAAGTCAAATGTCATCATTTCTACTCCATAATATTGAATTATCATCGACTAATCCGACTAAATTACATGTTTGTGAGGTGTAAATCGGGGGTTTGAACTTAAGGATTTGAAAATAAGATTTAAAGATTTGGAGGTCGAGTTGAGGTCAGATTTTGGTTAACTTGGTATGGTTAGACTCGTGGTGGAATGAGCTTTCGGATTTTAAAACTTTTATCGGGTTCTAAGATGTGGGCCCTACGCACGAAGTTTGAGCTAATTTTGGATTTTTTGTTGGAAAATTAGTATTTTCTTGTGGAATTAATTTCAATAAATTTTATTGACTGAATCGAATTATATGTGGCTAGATTCGAAGTGTTTGGAGGTCAATTAAAGCAAGAAGGCGATTATGAAATATTGGCATTACTTCAAAAAGGTAAGTATCTTGCCTAACCTCGAGTGGAGGAATTACCCCTTAGGCATTGAGTCTTATGTGAAAATTATATAATTGAAAACTATGTACGCGAGGTGATGAGTACGTACTTGGTTTATATGTGCAAATTATATCGGTTGCAATTCGTAGACGCCCTTAAGTATTAAGTTGGAAAATTGTTGTAACTTATTAATTCCTCTATTTGTAATGCCTAGATCCTTGTTTGTTGAAATTGTTTTTCTATGATGATTTGGTGTGATTGCCACCTTGAATTTGTGTGAAATATTATTTTGTTGAGTTGTTCACTCTCAGATATTTTTGTTAAGATTTTGTGCATATTATGGTCGAGCCATGGGCTCCTTATTGTGGAAAAATGATGTATTATTGATTTCTGTGGCAAGTTGAAATATTTGAGCACTCGATGTGCAATTTATGATATGTTATAAAATTTGAGCACTTGATAAGCCATTTGTGATATGTGAGCATTTGATGTGTAGTTGTTGAAATCATATTTATTTTGGGACTACGGAATGGTATACCGGAAGATCTCCCTGCCCTGTATATTTACTTTGAGACTACGGAACGGTATTCCGGGAGATCCCCCTGCCCTGCATATTTACTTTGGGATTATGAAACGGTATTCTGGGAGATCCCCCTGCCTTGTATATTTACTTTGGGACTACGGAACGATATTCCAGGAGATCCCCCTGCCCTGCATATTTACTTTGGGACTACGGAATGGTATTCCAGGAGATCCTCCCAGTCTTGCATATTTACTTTTGGGACTACGAAGCGGTACCTCGGGAGTGTCCTTTTGTTGATGTTTTTCTATGAGTGCACTTGCATTTGGTTATTTTATTTTTCCGTAATATGTAAATTCTTGTATTTTTCCGTGATGTATTATTTGATTTTATTATGTGTTTTATAATCCTTGTTGTATCGTGTTGGTTTTGGCTCTTTGTACAAGACTCTGCAGATTTGTGTTTATGATTTTTACTGGTTTTCGAGAATTGAGTTATTTCGAATAAAATAAATTGCTATTATGTTTTAATTTAATAAATTTTACATCCAAATTAGTAGTCATCGGATGCTTCATTTTAATTGAAATGTCATTTTCGTTACCCAAATGATTTCTAAAATAAATTCATTCCTTTGTTGATTTCTTACTTGATTTAAAGATTTTAACCTTACTTTGGTGAAAATAAATTGATCCTGTGGATCTTATGTACGTTGATATTTTGACACGTGAGTTGTCCGTGTGATGGTGTTAGAAATATGGGTACGAGGTGCCGTAAAAAATATAAAAGTGGGTTGACACCTATATTGTTTTTTTGATTGTGAAATGAGGTGTCACATGGTGACTTTTACTTGAAAATATAGTTATTGGAAAGTATTATATCCTGAAGATGTTTTTTCGAAAAACATATAGGCGAAAGAATTTATATTTGAAGGACTTGATTAATTGGTTGTACTTGTATTCCTTATTCGTCTATGATGTTCTTGTTGCATTGTGGTTATATCACTGGTTTGTTTTGTTATTATCATTTCTAGTTATTTTTCAGTATTATTTTGTATACTTTATTGCACATGCTATTAAACTAGTGAGTGTCTTGACTGTACCTCGTCTCTACTCCACTGAAGTTAGTCTTGATACTTACTGGATACCGACCATGGTGTACTCATACTACACTTCTGCACATTTTTTGTGCAGAGCCAAGTATTGGAGGTATCGGACCCCAACAAAGTTAGAGTGTGATCGCAAGGATTCAAGGTAGAGCTGCTTGATCGTCGTAGTCCCTTGGAGTCTGTTCATTTCATTGTACTGTTAATTTGTAATAAAACAGTATTGTATATTTAGTTCTCATGATCATTCGATGTATTCAGCTAGAGTTCGTGACTTAGTACTACCAGTCTTGGGGGGTTGTATGGTCTTATTCGTTCCGCTGTTAGCTTTGGTTGCTTATTTAAATAAATAAGAAACAAAATGGCTTCAAAATTATTTTTTTTATTGAAATCGGCTTACCTAGTATTAGAGACTAACTGCACTCATGACGCCTGTGACGGGATTTTGTGTCGTGACAAGTTGGTATCAGAGCTCTAGATTCATATGTTTTACGAGTCACGAACGAGTTTAGTAGAGTCTTACGGATCGGTACGGAGACGTCTGTACTTATCTTCGAGAGGCTACAGAAATAGTAGGAAATTTTTTCACTTCTTTCATTCCTCATCATGCGATATTATTCAGCTTGAAGCATATATCTTATGTTCTTTTGCATCCGCTCGTGTACGAAATTTCGCACTCGGTATCAACTATGCGCCAACGGTTCATGATACTATAGAGGGGTTATAAGAGAGCCAGGGTTGTTCAACCATTATTACAATGTATCGTCCAGATAGAGGATGCAGAAGTATTGGGAGATCATTCAGTTGTGCACATTGGGGTGCAACAGGTTCTGACATCTGATTGATAAGTATGATATTAAGAAGGTTTAATTAATTGCCTAATCATCATAAATTGTGGTAGGGTCACGAGGTGGATGTAGATCTGAAAACGCTGGTGGTATTAAAGACTATGTAGTTCATATGGGATTTCTGTTTAGCGAAGGGTACGTACGCAACCAAGGCACTAGAGGAAGCGAGTTTAACTATCACGAGGATGACATGCGCCAAATAAATGGTTTGAGATGTCTTATGACCGGAGTCGTACGAGCGATGAAGGTTAGTATTATAGATCATCAGAATGTGCCCTATGGCCTCACACCAAGTGAAGGGAGTCCACTATCAACGATCAGATTGTGGGGGTCATGTGTTATATCAGTTTTGGCCTGAGATGTATTTATGTGGTATTGACAGGTTCTCCGAAATTTGTATATGATTAAGGGCTGATATTGGTACGGGATGATGCTGGGACTTGAGGTATTCCCGCTTCCTTAATAATTCTACATTTCAGTACCAGCGAGGTCACAGAAACAGTTTCAGAAAACTCGGGGTGCTACAGTAAGTTCTTTTAATGTACCACCGGCAAGGGGTTCCTATAATGGTTATTCCAGTTATCCGGCAGAGACTCAGTATGAGCAGCCGATCTTGCAGAGGGGTTGTTATCAGTGTGATTGTACTAGACACATTAAGAGGAATGTCCCAGACTTGGAAGAGACGGATTTCATCAGAATAGTTAGGCTACAAGCTTTATTCCAGTTAATACTCCACGTGCACAGTCAGCTAGAGGTGGAGGACAGGCGCGTAGTGGGCACCTAAGAGGTAGAGACCAGACCCGTTGATATAATCGCTATGATTTGGCTGAGGCCAATACACCAGATGGTGACATTACAGGTACGACCCTGATTTTTGTTATAAAAGAATATTTTTCCCTTAATTTGATTCGATTTTAAATATTGAGGTGAGTCCTCCTATTATGCTCCGCTTATGGGTGAGCTTCGTAATTTCGTGACCTACTTATATATTTATCCCTGTTGGGAGATTTGAAGATGTCAGCCTGTGTCTATCATTTTTATTTTTGGGTACCATTGAGGACTATAAGTCCAAAAGTAACTTTTATTATTCATTACAGTGGGTTTGATGTATTTCGGAATAATTAATTCCAATTTTATGAATTATATGCCCTACCGATATGAGGGTTCATTATGTGTTATGAAAAATATTTACAAAAATTTATTGAAAGAAAATTGAAATTTCAGTTGGCACAATGTGCAAAATACTTGTGATTCGGAGTTAAGGACGAGGTCCTTGTGGTGAAACATTTATGAGTTTAAAATTCCGCCTTTGTGAAATTTAATTTTTACAATAATATTAATAGGGATTCATGCCTATTAGGCTTATTTGATAATTCTTGTATATTTTCTGTTCATATTCAGCCATTTTCGTGCTGTAAACATTGAGTTTTAGCCTATGAGGTGAGTGTGCAGGTGGCGTTAAATGTGACTCATTAATCCGAGTAAGTAATCATGAGGTCTTCATGCCTCGTATTCTGTTGTCAGTGTTGTGAAAATTTGAAACGAGGTGGTGGTTAATACGAGATTAATTGATGATGCAGGAATTAATTATGAACAACTTTTAAGACCAGAGATGTGGTGATGAGCATACATATGATGTGCTTCATGTCCTGATATCATTATGATAATGCAGTGCTGAGATTAGTGTTATTAGTATATACCTTGTGGTATTTTGTTGGGTTGCGGATGTGTTGTAGGAGTTAGTTAGGTGTTACTCTGGCAGGTGGTTAGGCCCAATTACAGGGGAGACTCTGCCGAAATTTTCTGAAAACTTTGGGGGATTGAGATATGCGAAAGAAGATATAAGTTATGTTGTGTGTTTGAGGGAGAATGATCCTAAGCGGAGAAGAATGAAATACCCCAGAAAAATTTTGAAGTACTTCAAAACTATCAAGAAAGTTGATGTGTGCATAAGAACGAGTTGCTATAGCAAGTTGAGACTAGTACCGTACGTCGAAGTGAAAATCAGGCATTTTGAAAATGATTGGAGAGTTAGGGATTTTTGCTCTAAAGCTTATAAGAATGGAGAAATGAAATAATCTCAATTGAGATGGTGTTGTCGGACCCGTGTTAGATTCCGGGAATGTAGAATCACACACAAGTAAGTGTGCAAGAATATACTCAATAATTTAAAATCCGCAGAAAGATTATTAGCACGTCCGAGGACGAACGTTGGTTTAAGAGGTGGAGAATGTAATGACTCGACTTGTCGTTTTAAGAATTTATGCTCCGTTCAGTGACTTAAGGTCTCGAGCAGCTTCACAATATGTATTATGACTCGCGGGTGTGGTCAAGTTTGATTT
This sequence comes from Nicotiana otophora, assembly GCA_000715115.1. NCBI lineage: Eukaryota > Viridiplantae > Streptophyta > Magnoliopsida > Solanales > Solanaceae > Nicotiana > Nicotiana otophora. The sequence goes on from AWOL01S0001638.1 coordinate 58,572, forward strand.
ACTGAAGATTCGGAATTAAATTAAAAGAACAATCCTTATTTAGAAACTTAAATGAAAAGAGTTGACTAGAGAGTTGAATTTTGAGTAAACGACTATGGAATGGAATTTTGATGATGTCAATAGCTCCGTATGGGGATTTTGGACTTAGGAGCGTGTCAAAAAAAATTATTTGAGGTCTGTAGTGGAAGTAAGCTTGAAATGGCAAAAATTTAATTTTGGGAAGTTTGACCGGGGCGATGACTTTTTGATATCGGGGTCAAAATATTATACTGGAAATTTGAATAGCTTCGTTATGTTATTTATGACTTGTGTGCGGAATTTGAAGTCATTCCGGATTGATTTGATATATTTCGGCACAAGATATAGAATTTGAAAGTTCAAAGTTCATAAATTTTTGATTTGAGGTGCGATTCTTCGTTTTGATCTTGTTTGATATGATTTGAGGCCTCGAGTAGGTCCGTGTTATGTTATGGAACTTGTTGGTATGTTCAGAGGGGTCTTGAGGGCCTCGGGTGAGTTTCAGATGTTTAACAGATCAAATTTGGATTTGGAGGAGGAGCTGAAGCAGCTGGGCTGCTGGTGTGATCGCACCTACGCGAAAAAGGGCCGCAGGTGCGAGCTCGCGGATGCGAGAAATGATTCGCAAAAGCGAAAATGCATGGGCTGTCCAAGCACCGCGGGTGCGAAAAAAATCATCGCGGGTGCGAAGACTGCAGGTGCGAAAATATTATCGAGGGTGCGAAGACCGCAGGCGCGAAGAAATCATCGTGGGTGCGAAGACCGCAGGCACTGGGAAATCACCGCGGGTGCGAAGACCGCAGGTGTGAAGAAATCACCGCGGGTGCAAAGATCGCGGGTGAGAAGAAATCACCGCGGGTGCAAAAATCCTGGACAAGATGTTAAAAACAGAGGGGTTCCGAGTTGTTTGCCATTTTTGGGCCTTCAAGCACAGTGTTTGGGGCGCTTTTGAGAGAGAATTCAAGGAAAACTTGAGGTAAATCACTTGTCATCATTTCGACTCCATAAAATTGAATTATCATCGACTAATCCGACTAGATTACATGTTTTTGAGGTGTTAATCGGGGGTCTGAACTTAGGGATTTGAAAATAAGATTTGAAGATTTGGAAGTCGAGTTGAGGTCGGATTTTGGTAAACTTGGTGTGGTTAGACTCGTGGTTGAATGGGCTTTCGGATTTTGTAACTTTTGTCGGGTTCTGATATGTGGGCCCCACGGACGATGTTTGAGCTAATTTCGGATTTTTTGTTGGCAAATTAGTATTTTCTTATGAAATTAATTCCAATAAATTTTATTGATTGAATCGAATTATTTGTGGCTAGATTCGAGGTGTTTGGAGGTCAATTCAAGCAAGAAGGCGATTATGGAATATTGGCATTACTTCAAAAAGGTAAGTATCTTGCCTAACCTCGAGTGGGGGAAATACCCCTTGGGCATTGAGTCTTATGTGGAAATTGTATAATTGAAAACCATGTACGCGAGGTGACGTGTACGTACTTGGTTTATATGTGCAAATTATATCGGTTGAAATTCGTAGACGCCCTTAAGTATTAAGTTGGAAAATTGTTGTAACTTATTAAATCCTCTATTTGTCATGACTAGATCCTTGTTTGTTGAAATTATTTTTCTATGATGATTTGGTGTGATTTCCACCTTGAATTTATGTGAAATATTATTTTGTTGAGTTGTTCACTCCCGGATATTTTTGTTAAGATTTTGTGCATATTATGGTCGAGCCACGGGCTCCTTATTGTGGAAAAATGATGTATTATTGATTTCTGTGGCAAGTTGAAATATTTGAGCACTCGATGTGCAATTTATGATATGTTGTAAAATTTGAGCACTTGATAAGCCATTTTTGATATGTGAGCATTTGATGTGTAGTTGTTGAAATCATATTTACTTTGGGACTATGGAACGGTATACCGGGAGATCTCCCTGCCCTGTATATTTACTTTGAGACTACGGAACGGTATTCCGGCAGATCCCCCTGCCCTGTATATTTACTTTGAGACTACGGAACGGTATTCCGGCAGATCCCCCTGCCCTGTATATTTACTTTGGGACTACAGAACGGTATTACGGGAGATCCCCCTGCCCTTATATTTACTTTGGGACTACGGAACAGTATTCCGGGAGATCCCCCTACCCTGCGTATTTACTTTGGGACTACGGAACAGTATTCCGGGAGATCCCCCTACCCTGCGTATTTACTTTGGGACTACGGAACGGTATTCCGGGAGATCTCCTTGCCTTGCATATTTACTTTGGGACTACGGAACGGTATTCCGGGAGATCCCCCCAGTCTTGCATATTTACTTTGGGACTACGGAACGGTATTCCGGGAGATCCCCCCAGTCTTGCATATTTACTTTTGGGACTACGAGGCGGTACCTCGGGAGTGTCCTTTTGTTGATGTTTTTCTATGAGTGCACTTGCCTTTGGTTATTTTATTTTTTCGTGATATATAAATTCTTGTGTTCTTCCATGATGTAATTTGATTTTATTATGTGTTTTGTAATCCTTGTTGTATCGTGTTCATTTTGGCTCTTTGTACAAGACTGTGTAGATTTATGTTTATAGTTTTTACTGGTTTTCGAGAATTGAGTTGTTTCAAATTAAATAAATTGCTATTATGTTTTAATTTAATAAATTTACATCCAAATTAGTAGTCATCAGATGCTTCATTTTAATTGAAATGTCATTTTCTTTACCCAAATAATTTCTAAAATAAATTCATTCCTTTGTTGATTTTTTACAGGATTTAAAGATTTTAACCTTACTTTAGTAAAAATAAATTGATCCTGTGGATCTTATATACATTGCTATTTTGACACGTGAGTTGTCCGTGTGATGGTGATAGAAATATGGGCACGAGGTGCCGTGGAAAAATTTGAAAGTGGGTTGAGACCCATTTTTTTTTTATTGTGAAATGAGGTGTCACATGGTGACTTTTACTTGAAAATATAGTTATTGGAAAGTATTATATCCTGAAGAGTTTTATTTGAAAAACATATAGGAGAAAGAATTTATATTTGAAGGACTTGATTAATTGGTTGTACTTGTGTTCCTTATTCGTCTAAGCAATAATTATGATGTTCTTATTGAATTGTTGTTATATCACTGGTTGATTTTGTTGTTATCATTGCTAGTTAGTTTTCAGTATTATTTTGTATTCTATATTGCATAGGCTATTAGACTAGTGAGTATCTTGACTGTACCTCGTCTCTACTCCACTGAGGTTAGTCTTGATACTTACTGGATACCGACCGTGGTATACTCATACAATACTTCTGCACATTTTTGTGCAGAGCTAGGTATTGGAGGTATCGTACCCCGACAGAGTTAGAGTGTGATCGCAAGGATTCAAGGTAGAGCTGCTTGGTCGTTGCAGTCCCTTGAAGTCTGTTCATTTCATTGTACTGTTAATTTTTAATCAAACAATATTGTATATTTGGTCCTCGTGATCATTCCATGTATTCAGCTAGAGTTCGTAACTCAGTAGTACCAGTCTTGGGGGGG
>AWOL01S0001638.1:62468-135789 GCA_000715115.1 Nicotiana otophora
GGGAGGGGGGGTTGTATGTTCTTATTCGTTCCGCTGTTAGTTTTGGTTGCTTATTTAAATAAATAAGAAAACAATGGCTTCAAAAAAACTTATTATTGAAATTGGCTTACCTAGTATTAGAGACTAGGTTCCCTCACGACGCATGTGACAGGATTTTGGGTCGTGACACACCTAATCTCTAAGACTGGGTAAGCCGATTTCAATCACATTTCAAGCCATTTGTTTTACAAGTAATCAAAACTAACAGCGAAAACAAATATGAAATTCTCCCAAGACTGGTAATACTGAGTTATGAACTCTAACTGAATACATGAAATGATCGCAAGGATCGAATACACAATACTGTTTGAATAATAATTAACAGTACCATAAAATGGAAAGACTCCAAGGAACTGCGACGACCAAGCAGCTCTACCTTGAATCCTTGCAATCATACTTTAACTCTGTCCGAGTCCGATAGCTCCAATACCTGGCTTTGCACAAAATGTGCAAAAGTGTAGTATGAGTATACCGTGGTCGGTACCGAGTAAGTATCAAGACTAACCTCAGTGGAGTAGAGACGAGGTATAGTCAAGACACTCACTAGTCTAATAACCTGTGAAATATGATATACAAAATAATAAGAAACAAATAACAATAAGGGCAACAAAAATCAATCACTGATATGCACAACAGGGCAACCAAAACACCATTAATATCGCTCAACAAGTAATAAATACAAGTACACCCAATTAAATCAAGTCCTTCAAATAAATATCTTTCACATATAATTCTTCCAAATAACTCTCTTTCAAATATAATTTCCTCAAATAAATATCTTTCAAATATNNATATTTTTCGTAAACACGAGTCTCGGCCCACTTTCATATTTTCACGGCAGTTCGTGTCCATAACTAAATCATCTTATTTCTCTAGCACCTCGTGTCCACTTTTCATAACACAGCTGCACGGACAGTTTATGTGCCAATAATAAAACCATCATATTTTTTCCGGCACCTCGTGCCCACGTTTCATATCCGCTGCAGCGTGCAACCTAATCCCATATAACATTAATCATACTTGTTGCGGCGTGCAACTCGATCCCATATAATGTAATCCGCCTGGCATGCCACGATTCAATTCCATTACAGGCCGTGATGGTGCCCAACACCATTGTTAGGAAAGCCAACACTAATCAATTAGTGATTCCCGTTTTAAATAAATTAATAAGTAGTAAAGAAAATATAGAAGGTTACAAGTTTTGACATAATAAGTGGAAGCAACGATTGCAAATCAAAATCATGTGAGCCAAAACCAAAGTCACAAGTCTACTAGTTGTGTGCTAAGATCTGGTGTCACATGTATGTGAGCAATCTAAGAGAATATACAAAACAAATGCTAGCCTACTGTCTGAAAGGAAATAGACAGAACATAAAGCATAAGAGAGACTCCAGTTGCTGCAGAACGGCTCAAAAGGCTCACCGGGAAATCTCGAGCTGGGAAATCAATGTACGCGCCGGACTGGTGGCCAGATGCGCCTGCCTCAAATCCTGTATAATCAAGTACCGAAGTATAGCGTGAGTACATAAAAATATGTGCCTAGTAAGTATCCAGTCTAACCTCGAAGAAGTTGTGACGAGGGGGTCGACTTCGACACCTACTAGGGCCAACAGTATAGTAATGTGTGATTCTAAATAAGCACGATATACATAACTAACAATAAACTCATAACAAGAAATAACTGAACAGTTCTTCCATCATATTTAAGAACCCAAACCACTTCCTTCATTTAAAATAAATAACCTCTAAAACAGTAGATTTATACCAAGTATACGAAGGCTTCCAGTCCTATTATCACACACAAATTTTCACCGAGGACGTTCGGCCCGATCCAGCATTAAAATGTAAATTATGCACTGCCGGGGGTCGAACGCCGTGAACCATAGATGCATCTATTAACCTGTCAAGGCGAATGGCCCGCTCCCATGAGAGTATTTAAAATAGTCACCCTGCTCGCGGAATATACTTGCGACACGGTTACATATAAATATAACATAGATTTCCTCAATTCTTTTCAAAATAATAATTTACTTGAAACCTTTGGAATTCTTAAAATCTTCAATTTAGTTCTTATCTAATACAATCAACATATATGATCAGTTATCAGGGTCCACAAAGCATGGTGTAAGCCTAAAACTACCCGGACATAACATGAATAATAGTCACGTACGGATTCTCGCCACTTCATGCGTACGTAGCCCCCACAAATAATCACATATTAATTAAGTTCACCTATGGGGAAATTTTTCCTCTTACAAGGTTAGAAAAGAGAGTTACCTCACTTCAAGGCCTACTTTTCGGTACAAGCTTATGCATCAAACCCTCAATTTGGTGCCGAACAATCCAAAACTATCCAAATATGTAAAGACTAATCAATATAGGCTTAAAAGATTATATCCCAATTATTAAAGTAATTTTCCAACTCAAATTGCAAGATTCCTAAAAATCTTTCCCCGAGCCCACATTCCCGGATTCCCGAAATTTTCGAAGAAAGTTGTTACCCATAACCTTAGAAACATAAATATGTGATTTTCTTTAAGTTCCATAACTATTTTCGTGGTAAAACTCCATTTTTATCAAAATCCTAGGTTTTCCTCTAAACCCATGATTTTTCACTAATTTACATGTTATAATCTACCCATAAACTATGTATTAAACTCACATTAGATAGCAATTACTTACCTCACAAAGCTAGGTCGAAATCTCCTCCTTAAGAGCACTCAAATCGCCCAAGAGTGTAGTAAATGACCCCAAAAATGCCTAAGTCCCGATTTTTTAAACTCACTGCCCAGCTACCTCCTTCTTCGCGAACGCGAGAGAGGCCTCGCGTTCGCGAAGGCAAATGACTCAGGCCCCCTGAAGACCTTCCATCTCGAACGCGATCAATGTTTCATGACCGCAGAGGCTAGCTTGGCCTACACTACGTGAATGTGAGGGTTGCTTTGCGATAGCGAAGAACAAAGCGGCCCTAGCCCAGCCCAGTTACTCTACGTGAATGCGAGTCACCTCACGCGAACGCGAAGGTCACTGGCCCCAGACCTTTGCGAACGCGGACTAGCTATCACGAACGCATAGAACATTCCCCCCATCCCCAACTCCTTCTACGTGAACGCGATGGTCCCTTCGCGATCGCGAAGAAGGAAACCAGAACTTGGCATTTCTGGTTTCTCACACTTTGCTCTGAGGAGTCCGAAACTCACCCGAGCCACTCGGGACCCCGTCCAAAGGCACTAACAGGTCTGTAATCATAATACGGACTTTCTCAAACTCTCGAAACGCGAACAAACAACAACGAAACCAAGAATCATACCCCAAAACCAAATTGAATCCTTCAAATTTTCCAAATCCTCTGAATATGCCGAATCATGCTTAGACTACTCGGAATGACACCAAATTTTGAGTGCAAGTCTTAAATGATATTATGAAACTATTCCCAGTCTTGAAATTCAATTCGGATCTCAATAACACCAAAACCCGCTGCAAACCAAATTTAAAGAACTTCAAAGTTCTTCAAGAACCAACTTTCACTATTTGGCGCCAAAATGCTCCCGGTTCATCCAAACCCCGATCCGAACATACGCCCAGCTCTGAAACCATCATACGAACCTATTGGAACCATCAAATCCTGATTCTGAGGTCGTTTACTCAAAATATTGACCGATGTCAAATTTGGCCTTTTAAGCCAACTTTAAGGAACCAGGTGTTCCGATTTCAATCCAAACTCTTCCAAATCCCGAACCAACCATCCCCGCAAGTCATAAATCAGTAAAAGCAAGTTCGAGAAGTCTTATTTAGGGGAACAGGGTTCTACAAAGCAAAACGACCGGTCGCGTCATTATATTCTCCACCTCTTAAACAAATGTTCGTCCTCGAACGGGTTTAGATTCATTCATAAAGTGCTGAATAAGGGTGGATATCTGTTCCGCATGTCCTCCTCGGACTCCCAGGGAGCCTCCTTGACTGGTTGGCCCCTCCACTGAACCTTTATCGTAGAAATCCTCTTGGACCTTAACTGGTGATCCTGTCTAGCAACTATAGCAACTGGCTCTTCCTCATGACCCAAGCTCTCATCTAGCTGATGTAACGACCCGGCCGGTCGTTTTGAGAATTTCAGCTCCGATCCCCTAATATCTACTTTCCCCATATTTGTTTTCTATTTTTGGGATTTACTAGAGTATTTAGTTATGGAATTCAGAGAGTTTTGGGAGACTTAGTCCCTAGTTGTGAGTTTAAGCCTTAGAGTTTGGACCGTAGTCGGAACCGTGTGAAGACGGATCCGGAATGGAATTCTGTCGACTCTGTTAGCTCCGTTGAGTGATTTTGGGGTTAGGAGCATATCCGAAATCTGTTTTGGATGTTTGTAGTAGATTTAAGCTTGAATTGGCGAAAGTTAGTTTTTCGACGATTTCGGCCGATAGTGGAAATTTTGATAGCGAGCTCGGAATGGAATTCCGAATATGGTTATAGGTTCGTAATGTCATTTGTGACCTGTGTGTAAAATTTGAGGTTATTCGGACTAGACTTGATGTGGTTCGGCATCGTTTGTAGAATTTGGAAAATTTTAAATTCTTAGGCTTGAATCCGTGCTTAATTCATGATTTTGGTGTTGTTAGACATGGTTTGAAGGCTCGACTAAGTTCGTATGGTGTTTTAAAATTGGTTGGTATGTTTGGTTGAGGTCTCGGGGGCCTCGGGTGTGTTTCGGATGCTTAACGGGAAGAAATTTGGACTTAGGAAAATCTGGTGCATTGCTGGTTTTGGTGTTTCGCACCTGCAGAGGGGCGTCCGCAGGTGCGCTTGAGAGTTCGCAGATGCAGAAATGAACAGGGCATGCTGGGCTCGCAGGTGCGGCTGGTCATCCGCAAAAGTGGAGCCGCAGATGCGACCCAGGGGTCACAGATACAGACCCAGCCCAATAAGTGACTTCCGCACCTGCGTTGATTTTTCTGCAGGTGCAAGACCGCAGATGCGGCCCCATGAGTGTAGATGCGGAAATTGCTGGGCAGAAAAGGAGATTTCGAGAGTTTGAAATTTCATAACACAAAATTTGATTTGGAGATCGGTGGGAGACGATTTCTCGAGGGATTTTGAAGGAGAACTATTGGGTAATGAATTCTAACTCTATTTTGATCATAATACAATAATCTATTATTGTTTTCCTAGTCTAATTAAGGAATTTGAGGGTAAAAGTTTGGAAATGGGGGAAAAGGTTCCCCAATTGAAAATCTGAGATTTGAATGGGAATTTGATGTCGGTTTTAGATGATTTTTGTTCGAGTGAACTCATGAGTTAATGGGTGTTTATAAATTATAATTTTTACCCGATTCCAAGACGTGTGCCCGGGGTGACTTTTGGGCGTTTTCCCTAATTGTACGTCTTAGCTTCGAATTAATTAGCTAAATTAGTTACTTGTAGTTATATTTACATTATGCAATTTATTTGAATAGATTCAGGCCATTTGGAGTCGGATACTCATGGCAAGAACGTGTTATCGAGGTGATCTGAGCGGTTCGAGATAAGTGGCTTGCTTAACCTTGTGTTGGGGACTTTCCCCTTAGGATATTTCGATATTACTTGGTGTGTGAGCGCCGTGTACGTGAGGTGACGAGTACGTACACGAGCTGTTATTGCAAAAATCCCGTTTATCCTTTTTTAATCATAAATTGTTCCTCTTATTTAATTGCACTAATATTATGCTTAATTATTTAGTTTAGACTAGAAAAGCACGCTTACGTGTTCTAACTCCCTATTTGGCATTTTGTGTGCCTTGCTTAGTTAAATCCCTATTTTCCTTGTCTGTGTTCAGTATAAACTGTATAACTCGATGCCATACTTTCCATTTCATCTTGTGTTGCATATTTAAATTGGGACTACAGACGTATTCCGAGAGATCCCCTGTCTTGCATATTTACTTTGAGACTACAGACGTATTCCGGGAGATCCCCCAGCATTGAATATTTACTTTGGGACTACAGACGTATTCCGGGATATCCCCTTGTACTGTATATTCATTCGGAACTACGGGATGGTATCCCAGGAGATTCCACATTATATTACTTTATTCTGAGCCGAGGGCTCCCTTAACTGTTAAATTTTCGAGAATTGCTTTAATTGATTTACCGTAAATTTTTCTTATAGCTTTTACTGTTTAATTTATTATATTTACTCCGGTAGGGCGTTGACCTGACCTTGTCACTACTCGACCGAGGTTAGGCTTGGCACTTACTGGGTACCATTGTGGTGTACTCATGCCCTTTCCTGCACATGTTTTGTGTGTAGATCCAGGTACGAGCTATCAGCCTTGTGCGTGCTGCTGATTTTAGGAGACTTCAAGGTACTTTTGCTTGCGTCCGCAGATCTTCGGAGTCCCCTTCTACTCCCTTTCCTATAGACTTTCTTTATTATCTTCAGACTTTTGTATAGAGCTACATAGATTATAGCAGCTTGTGACTTAGTGATATTCCGGGTCTTGGGAAAATTATTTTGTATATGTCGAATGGTACTACTCTTGGCTATTCATAATATGTTGTTTATCTTTAAGATGTTGTGTTTTCTTTATTTTTTTCGTAATATTAGGCTTACCTAGTCGTAAAGACTAGGTGCCATCACAACACCGTACGAAGGGTTAAGTTGGATCGTGACAAGTTGGTATCAGAGCACTAGGTTCATAGGAGTCGCGAGTCACAAGCAGGTTTATTAGAATCTCATGGATCGGTGCGGAGACGTCCGTACTTATCTTCGGGAGGCTATGTAACTATTAAGAACAATCATATTTCTTTGATTTCCTTGTCGTGCGAGTTACTGACGCCAGAAATTCTAAGATTCTATTCTATTCTTTCTCACAGATGGTGAGGACCCGTACTGGGAGGGCCGACGATCAGGCACCCGAGCCCCCTGTCATAGCCGCCAGAGGCCGTGGTCGGGGTAGAGGACGACCAGACGGTGCAGCCCGAGTACCTGCGAGAGCTACGTCAGAGGAGCCCCCAGCAGCTCCAGTTGGATGGCCAGCACCTGAGATCCTTATTTCTACTCCAGCTCTCCAAAAGACTTTAGCTCAGTTCTTGAGCATGTTCAGCACTCTGGCTCTTGCTGGACTATTTTCGATAGCTCCCGCTATATCTCAGGCTGGGGGAGGGGAATAGACTCCCGCAGCCCACACTCCTGAGCAGAGGGTCCGGGTTGATCAGGCCCCAGAGTATATTCCTATGCCCCCAGTGGCTCCGGTTCAGCATGAGATCAGGGTCGCTGCTTCTGAGGCAGAGCATCTCAGACTTGAGAGGTACAAGAAGTACCACCCACCTATTTTCAGCGGACTAGTTTCAGATGATGCTCTAGGTTTTCTTGAGTAGTGTCATTGTATTCTCCGCACTATGGGCATTGTGGAGACTAGTGGGGTTTCTTTCACCGCTTTTCAGTTAAGGGGAGCGGCATATCACTGGTGGCGTGCCTATGAGTTGAGTAGTCCGGACGAGGCAGCCTCACTCACTTGGACTCAGTTTTCAGAGATGTTCTTGCGTGAGTATGTTCCTCAAAGCCTCAGGGATGCTTGGCACGCAGAGTTTGAGCAGTTGCATCAGGGTGCTATGACTATGTCGGAGTATGCAGTTCGATTCTGTGAGTTAGCTCGCCATGCACCGAATCTAGTTGCTACAGTCAGAGAGAGGGTTCTTCACTTCATTAAAGGACTCCACCCCAGTATTCGAACCAGTATGGCTAGGGAGTTGGAGATGGACATCACTTATCAGCAGGCGGTGAGCATTGCCAGGAGGGTGGAGGGCATGTTTGCCCAGGACAGAGATTAGAAAGAGGCCAAGAGGTCTCGAGAGACTGGTCATTATTTAGGAGCTCGTACACCAGTAGCACACTATGGTAGGGGTTTTGTGAGTCACAATGTTCATTCAACTCTTCCAGCAGCCAGTGGTGTTCCAGCTCCACCTAGACCTCAGGAGCCTTATTATGCACTGCCAGTATCCAGTGTGCCTCCTACTCGAGGTGCTATCACCGGCCAGTCTAGCAGGCCAGTTCCGAGTCAGTCTCAGCCGTCGCGTCCTCTGAGAGGTTATTTTGAGTGTGGTGACACTCGTTACCTGGTTAGAGATTGCCCCAGAGCCAGGAGGGGTGCACCTCCATAGACTTATCAGCCTCTACGTGATCCACCGGGTCCTCCGGGCATTCTTCCAGCACCAGCTACCACCCGACCTCCTCAGCCAACTCGAGGTGGAGGTTGGGGAGGTCGAGGTCGCCCTATAGGGGGAGGCCAGGCCAGGTACTATGCCGTTTCAACCAGTTTAGAGGCCGTTGCTTCAGATTCAGTCATCACAGGTATCGTCCCTGTCTGTCATAGGGATGTATTTTGCTCCACATTTGGGGATATCTCGGGATTCTTTGAGTTCCCCTGTTTATGTATCTACTCCCGTGGGAGATTCTCTCATTGTGGACCGTGTATATCGGTCGTGTTTGATTGCTCTTAGTAGTTTTGAGATCAGAGCCGATTTGTTATTACTCAGTATGGTAGATTTTGATGTTATCTTGGGCATGGACTGGTTGTTGCCCTATTATGCTATTCTTGATTGTCATGCTAAGATCGTGATGCTAGCTATGCCAGGTTTGCCTAGATTAGAGTGGAGAGGTACCTTAGAGTATACTCCCTGCAGGATCATTTCATTTCTTAGGGCTCAACGAATGGTTGAGAAGGGGTGTGATGCGTATTTGGCCTATGTAAGAGCTGTCAGTATTGATACCCCTACGGTTGAGTCAGTTCCAGTAGTGAGGGACTTTACAGATGTGTTTCCAGCTGATCTTCCGAGCACGACGCCCGACAGAGATATTGATTTCAGCATTGATTTATTGTCGGGCACTCAGCCCATATCTATTCCTCCTTACCGTATGGCTCCTCCTGAGTTGAAGGAGCAGTTGCAAGAGTTTCTTGATAAGGGTTTCATCAGGTCTAGTGTATCACCTTGGGGTGCTTCGGTCTTATTTGTGAAAAAGAAGGATGGTTCTATGCGTATGTGTATTGATTATCGACAGTTGAACAAGGTTACAGTGAAGAACAGGTATCCCTTGCCTCGCATCGATGATTTATTTGATCAGTTACAGGGTGCCAGGGTGTTTTTCAATATTGACTTGCGTTCTGGCTATCATCAGTTGAAGATTCGGGAGCCGGACATCCCGAAGACTGCTTTCAGGACCAGATATGGTCACTATAAGTTTCTTGTCATGTCATTTGGGCTGACCAATGCACCCGCAGCCTTTATGCATTTGATGCACAGTGTATTCCGGCCTTATCTTGATTCCTTTGTCATTGTGTTTATTAACGACATCCTGGAGGGGAGTCCACAGGTGCGGACTCGCAGATGAGCTTGAGAGTTCGCAGATGCTGAAATGGATAGGGCATGCTAGGCTCGCATGTGCGGATGGTCGTCCGTAGAAGCGGAGCCGCAGATGCAGATAGGGGTCGCAGATGCGGACCCAGCCCAATAAGTGACTTCCGCACCTGTGTTGATTATTTCACAGGTGCGAGACCGCAGATACGGCCCCATGAACACATATGCAGAAATCGCTGGGCAGAAAAAGGGATTTCGAGGGTTTGAAATTTGATAACATAAAATTTGATTTGGAGCTCGGTGGGAGACGATTTCTCGAGGGATTTTGAAGGAGAACTATTGGGTAAAGAATTCTAACTCTATTTTGATCATAATACAATAATCTATTATTGTTTTCCTAGTCTAATTAAGGAATTTGAGGGTAAAAGTTTGGAAATGGGGGAAAAGGTTCCCCAATTGAAAACCTGAGATTTGAATGGGTATTTGACGTCGGTGTTAGATGATTTTTGTTCGAGTGAACTCGTGAGTGAATGAGTGTTTATAAATTATAATTTTTACCCGATTTCGAGATGTGGACCCAGGGTGGCTTTGGGCATTTTTCCTAATTTCACGCTTTAGCTTTGAATTAATTAGCTAAATTAGTTACTTGTAGTTATATTTACATTATGCAATTTATTTGAATAGATTCGGGCCATTTGGAGTCGGATACTTGTGGCAAGAACATGTTATCGAGGTGATTTGAGCGGTTCGAGGTAAGAGGCATGCCTAACCTTGTGTTGGGGACTTTCCCCTTAGGATATTTTGATATTACTTGGTGTGTGAACGCCGTGTACGTGAGGTGACGAGTACGTACTCGGGCTGTTATTGCAAAAATCCCGTTTATCCTTTTTTAATCATAAATTGTTCCTCTTATTAAATTGCACTAATATGCTTAATTGTTTAGTTTAGACTAGAAAAGCATGCTTACGTGTTTTAACTGCCTATTTGACATTCTGTGTTGCGTAGTTAAATCCCTATTTTCCTTGTCTGTGTTCAGCATAAACTGTATAATTCGATTCCATACTTGCCATTTCATCTTGCGTTGCATATTTAAATTGGGACTACGGACGTATTTCGGGAGATCCCCCTGTCTTGCATATTTACTTTGGGACTACATACGTATTCTGGGAGATCCCCCAGCACTACATATTTACTTTGGGACTACAGACGTATTCTGGGAGATCCCCCAGCACTGCATATTTACTTTGGGACTACGGATGTATTCCGGGAGATCCCCCAACACTGCATATTTACTTTGGGACTACGGACGTATTCCGGGAGATCCCCCAACACTGCATATTTACTTTGGGACTACGGACGTATTCTGGGAGATCCCCCTGTACTGCATATTCATTCGGAACTACGGGACGGTATCCTTGGAGATTCCCCATTGTGTTAATTTATTCCGAGCCGAGGGCTCCCTTAACTGTTAAATTTTCGAGAATTTCTTTAACTGCGTTACCATGAATTTTGCTTATATCTTTTACTGTTTAATTTATTATATTTACTCCGGTAGGGCGTTGACCTGACCTCGTCACTACTCGACCGAGGTTAAGCTTGGCACTTACTCGGTACCGTTGTCGTGTACTCATGCCCTTTCCTGCATATGTTTTCATGTGCAGATCCAGGTATGAGCTATCAGGCTTGGGGTTATTGCGTGCTGCTGATTCTAGGAGACTTCAAGGCACTTCTGCTTGCATCCGCAGATCTTCGGAGTCCCTTCTACTCCCTCGCCTATAGACTTTCTTTATTATCTTCAAACTTTTGTATAGAGCTACATAGATTATAGCAGCTTGTGACTTAGTGATATTCCGGGTCTTGGGAAAATTATTTTGTATATGTCGAGTGGTACTACTCTTGGCTATTCATAATATGTTGTTTATCTTTAAGATGATGTGTTTTCTTTACATTTTTCGTAATATTAGGCTTACCTAATCGTAAAGACTAGGTGCCATCACGACACCGTACAGAGGGTTAAGTTGGGTCGTGACAGCTGAATAGTACTGAAGTCTAACACATGAGACAAGTGGGCGTGATACCTCCGGAGCATAGACACGTGAAAAACTGGATGAACCCTTGATAGGCTGGGAGGTAAAGCAAGCTCATAAGCAACCTCCCCAACTCGCCTCAACACCTCAAATGGGCCTATAAACCTTGGGCTTAACTTGCTCTTCTTTCCGAATCTCATAATACCCTTCATGGGCGAGACTTTCAAGAGAAGCTTCTTGCCGACCATAAATGATACATCGCGCGCTTTCTGATCCGCGTAACTTTTTTGTCTGGACTGTGCGGTGCGAAGTCTCTTCTGGATCAACTTTACCTTTTCCAAGACATCCTTCACCAAATCAGTACCATATAATTTTGCCTAGCCGAGCTCAAACCACCCGATGGGAGAATGACATCGCCGACCATATAAGACCTCAAATGGAGCCATCTCGATGCTAGATTGGTAACTGTTGTTGTAAGCAAACTCGGCCAAAGGCAAGAACTGATCCCACTGTCCCCCAAAGTCAATCACACATGCTCTTAGCATATCCTCCAATATCTGAACTGTCTGCTCTTACTGCCCGTCGGTCTATGGATGGAATGCTGTGCTGAGCTCTACACGGGTCCCCAACTCACTCTGTACGGCCCTCTAGAAATGTGAGGTGAACTGAGGGCCTCTATATGATATGATGGAAACAGGCACACCATGCAACCGAACTATCTCCGAATATAAATCTAGGCCAACTTCTCTGAAGTATATGTAGTCACAACCGGAATGAAGTGTGCCGACTTGGTCAACCTGTCGACAATGACCCAAACTACATCAAACTGCTGCAAGGTCCGTGGCAACCCAACTACGAAGTCCATGGTAATGCGCTCCCATTTCAACTCAGGTATAGTCATCTGCTGAAGTAGGCCACCTGGCCTCTGGTGCTCATACTTGACCTGCTAGCAATTTAGGCACCTAGCCACGTACTGAACTATGTTTGTCTTCATCCGCCGCCACCAATAATGTTGTCTCAAGTCACGATACAACTTCGTAGCACCTGGATGAACACAATACCGAGAACTGTGTGCCTCCTCTAGGATCCTCTCCCTCAAGCCATCGACATTAGGAACACATAGACGACCCTGAAGTCGCAGAACACCATCCTCGCCCATAGAAACCTCTTTGGCACCACCTTGAAGTACCGTCTCTCTGAGGACTGCCAAGTGCGGATCATCAAACTGTCGAGCCTTGATCTACTCCAATAGTGAAGATTGGGCAACAACACATGCAAGAACTCGGCTGGGCTCTAAAGCATCCAACCTCACCAGTCTGTTAGCCAAGGATTGAATGTCTAAAGCTAGTGGTCTCTTCTCAGCTGAAATGAATGCCAAACTACCCATACTCTCTGCCTTCCTGCTCAAGGCATCCGTGACTACATTTGCCTTACCCGGATGATAAAGAATAGTGATGTCACACTGTCTCAGATTGAGATCCCTCTGCTTGAACAAGTACTGCAAGCTGCGGTGATCAGTATAAACCTCACAAGGCACCCCATATAAATAATGCCTCCAAATCTTAAGAGCATGAATAATTACGGTCAACTCCAAATCGTGCACATGATAATTCTTCTCATGGGGCTTCAGCTAACGTGAAGAGTATGCAACAGCTCGCCCCTCCTGCATCAATACGCAACCCAAGCCAATGCGTAAAGTGTCGCAATACATAATATACACCCAAACTGGAAGGCAACACTAAAAGTGGTGTTATAGTCAAGGCTGTCTTGAGCTTCTGAAAGTTCGCCTCGCAATCATTGGAATAATGAAATGGGGCACCGTTCTGGGTCAATCTAGTCAATGGTGCTGTAATGGATGAAAATCCATCCACTAACCGGCGATAATATCCTGCTAACCCCAAGAAACTCCTGATCTCAGTTGCCGAAGTGGGACGAGGCCAACTCTGAACTACCTCAATCTTCCTGGGATCCACCTTAATATTCTTTCCTGATATCACGTGCCCCAAGAATTCCACAGACTCTAGTCAAAACTCACACTTGGAGAACTTAGCATATAACTTCTGTTTTCGCAATGTCTGAAGCACCACTTTCAAATGCTGATCATGCTCCCCCAGTCTACGTGAGTAAATCAAGATGTCATCAATGAAGACAATAATAAAGGAATCAATATAAGTCCTAAACATCTGATTCATCAAATCCATAAATGCCGCTGGGGCATTTGTCAAGCCAAAGGACATCACTAGGAACTCATAATATCCATATCTAGTACGGAAGGCAGTCTTTGGAACATCTGAGTCTCGAATCTTCAACTGATGGTATCCCGATCTCAAGTCGATCTTAGAAAACACCCTAGTACCTTGCAACTGGTCAAACAAATCATCGATACGTGGCAACGGGTACTTGTTCTTGATGGTAACTTTGTTCAACTGGCGGTAATCAATGCACATCCGCATAGTTCCATATTTCTTCTTTACAAATAACACTGGTGCACCCCAAGGTGATACACTCAGTCTGACAAACCCCTTTGCTAATAACTCCTCAAGATGCCCCTTCAGCTCCTTCAACTCTTTCCGAGCCATACGATATGGTGGGATAGATATAGGCTGGGTACCTGGAGCCAAATCAATACAGAAATCAATATCATGATCTGGCGGCATGCCTAGAAGGTCAGAAGGAAACACATCGGTGAACTCCCAAACTACTGGCACTGAAGTAATCGTCGGAGACTCTACGATGGCATCCCGAATAAGCTAGATAGGTCAGACAACCCTTCTCGACCATATATCGAGCCTTCAGAAAAGAGATGACCCGACTAGATATACTAACAGAGGAACCCCCCACTCCAACCTCCATAACTCTGGCATCGCTAAAGTAACAGTCTTGGCATGGAAATCAAGGACGGAGTGATACGGAGATAACCAGTCCATGCCTAGGATGACCTCAAAGTTGATCATATCAAGTAGCAGAAGGTCCGCCCTAGTCTCGTAACCACAGAATATGACAACAGAGGACCGATAGATCCGATCCACAACCACAGAATCGCCCACAAGAGTGGACACAAAAACAGGAGTACCCAAGGACTCACGAGAAATATCCAGAAAATGAGAAAATAGAGATGATACATATGAATAGGTAGACCCTGGATCAACCAATACCGAAGCATCCCTATCGCAGACAGAAATAATAATTGTGATCACGGAATTTGAGGCCACTGCATTTGGTCTGGCCGAAAAAGCATAAAATCTAGCTGGAGCCTCGGCTGGCTGGCCTCCACATGGCTGAACAATAGCTGGCTAACCTCCCCTTGCCTGGCCTCCACCTCTAGAACGGCCCCTACCTGCCTGTCCCCCACCTCTAGGCAGTCGGACGGCTGGTGCTGCAATCATTGGCTGATAACCCTGCTACGTTGCCTTGCCCTAAAGTCTGGGAAACAATTACTTTATGTAACCTCGATCTCCACACTCGCAACAACCTCTCGGTACCATAGACTTTTGCCCCGAAGCTTGACCCTGATGGCCAGAATACCCACTAGATGAACCCTGACTGGCTGGTGGGCGGTGTTCTCTCTCTGGCATGGTGCTGAAATAGGCACTAGAAGAACCCTAATGAACTAGTGGGTGATAAGAACTCTATGGCATAACACTAAAATAGGGTCGCGGTGGAACACCCTGAGGAGGTGGTGGTGCTGGATATGTGGGCCTGCTAGTTTGACCCCTCCCAAACTGACCCCTGCCCCTAGCCGGGGCACCTCTAAACTCTCTAGAGAAAATGGTCCTCTTATCCTACTGCATCTGCTCTCTACCCCTCTAGCGGTAGCCCTCAATCCTCCAAGCAATCTCCACTACCAACTGATAACCAGTACCCATCTCAACCCCTCGAGCCATACTAGCCCGAATATTGGGGTGCGACCCCGCAACAAATCTCCGCACTCTCTCTGCGTCGATAGGAAGTATCATAAGTGCATTGCGAGATAACTCAAAGTATCTCGCCTCATAATCAGTCACTGACATCTGACCCTGCTCGAGCTGACCTCGCAACTCTTCACTCTGAGAGGGTGGAATATACCTATCCAAGAAAAGTTGTGTGAACTGGTCCCAAGTAATAGGAGGGGAACCCGCTGGTCTGCCAAGAAAATAAGACTGCCACCATCTATGGGCCATTCCCTCTAGCTGGAAAATAGTGATGTCCACCCCATGGGACTCCAATATCCTCATGTAGTGTAGTCTGTCCCTGCACCGGTCAATGCAATCCTGGGGATCCTCATGCCGCTCACCCCGAAGATAAGAGGGTGTAGCCTAGTCCATCTGTCCAATAGCTTCTGCGAATTGCCGTCCGTAGCTGGTCTAGGCTCAGGTACAGCAGCCACAACTGGCTGGGTTCTGCCAATCGGTAGCGCACCCGAAGTCTGACATACTGTCGCTATGTGCTCCAGAGCATGAGCAGTAGGGGTCTGTTCTCCCCCTCCTGCCTGGGATATGCCTGGGTCCGCTGGAAATAAACCAACCTGAGTCATGGTGTCCATGAACTACATCATACAGCCCATGACCTCCTGAAAGCCCGGTGCTGTCATGAAATATACCGCGGCAGGCTCTACGACAGGCACCTCTCCCTGCTCCTCAATAATGGGATCCTCCACTGGATCCGGTGGTGGTGCTACTGGGGCAGCCCTGGGATGCCCTTGTCCCCTACCTCAGGCCGATGCCCTCCCCCAGCCTCTGCCTCAGCCTCTAGCAACCAGGGAGCAGCTCCTCCTGGGTCTGGAACGTCCGCCGTCTGCGTTCTCACCATCTATGAGAGAATAGAAGGAAGAAACTTAGTGTACTATCAATTACACCATAGGAGATGAATAATGAGTAATTTCCTAAAATCCTATAGCCTCTCAAAGATAAGTACAGACGTCTTTGTACCGATCCGCAAGACTCTATTAGGCCTGCCCATAACTTGTGAGACCTACGTGAACCTAGAGCTCTGATGCCATGCTGTCACGACCCAATTCCATTACAGGCCGTGATGGCGCCCAACATCGTTGGTAGGCAAGCCAACACTGATCAAGTAGTGATTCCCGTTTTAAATAAATTAATAAGTTGTTAGGAAAATCCACAAGGTTACAATTTTTGACATAATAAGTGGAAGCAACGATTACAAATCGAAATCATGTAAGCCAAAACCAAAGTCACAAGTCTACTAGTGTGTGTGCCAAGACCTGGTGTCACAAGTATGTGGGCAATCTAGTAGAATATACAAAACAAATGCTAGCATACTGTCTGAAAGGAAATAGATAGAAAATAAAGCATAAGAGAGACTCCAACTGCTGCAGAACGGCTCAAAGGGGAGCTCACCAGGAAATCTCGAGCTGGGAAATCAATCTACGCGCCGGACTGGTGGCTAAATGCGCCTACCTCAAATCCTGTATAATCAAGTACAGAAGTGTAGCGTGAGTACATAAAAATATGTGCCCAGTAATTATCCAGTCTAACCTCGAAGAAGTTGAGACGAGGGGTCTACTTCGACACCTACTAGGGCCAACAATATGGTAATGTGTGATTCTAAATAAGCACGATATACATAACTAACAATAAACTCAGAACAAGAAATAACTGAACAGTTCTTCGGTCATATTTAAGAACCCAAACCACTTTCTTCATTTAAATCAAATTACCTCTAAAACAGTAGATTTATACCAAGTATACGAAGGCTTCCAGTCCTATTATCACACATAAATTTCCACTGAGGACGTTCGGCCTGATCCAACATAAACATGTAAACTATGCACTGCCGAGGGTCGAACGACGCAAATCATAGATGCATCTATTAACCTGCCGAGGCAAACGGCCCGCTCCCGTGGGAGTAGTGGAAATAGTCACCCCGCTCGCGAAATATACTTGCGGCGCGATTACATATAAATATAACATAGTTTTCCTCAATGCTTATCAAAATAATAATTTACTTGAAACCTTTGGAATTCTTAAAATCTTCAATTTAATTCTTATCAAATACAATCAACATATATGATCAGTTAACGGTGTCCACAAAGCATGGTGTAAGCCTAACATTAACCGGACATAACAGGAATAGTAGCCACATACGGACTCTCGCCACTTCGTGCGTACGTAGCCCCCACAAATAATCAAATATTAATTAAGTTCACCTATGGGAAAAATTTCCCTCTTACAAGGTTAGAAAAGAGACTTACCTCGCTTCAAGGCCTACTTTCCGGTCAAAGCTTATGCCCCAAACCCTCAATTTGGTGCCGAACAATCCAAAACTATCCAAACAGTTTAAAGACTAATCAATATAGGCTTAAAGGTTCATATCCCAACCATTAAAGTAATTTCCCAACTCAAATTGCAAGATTCCTAAATATTCTTCCCCGGGCCCACGTGCCCGGATTCTAGAAATATCCAAAGAAAGTTATTACTCATAACCTTAGGAACATAAATATGTGATTTGCTTTAAGTTCCATAACCATGTTCGTGGTAAAACTCCATTTTTATCAAAATCCTAAGTTTTCCTCTAAACTCATTATTTTTCACTAATTTACATATTAGAATCTACCCATAAACTATGTATTAAACTCACATTAGGTAGAAATTACTTACCTCACAAAGCTAGGTCAAAATCTCCTCCTTAAGAGCCCTCAGATCGCCCTCAGATCACAAAGATTTTTTTAAACTCACTGCCCAGCTGCCTCCTTCATCGTGAATGCGAAAGAGGCCTTGCGTTCGCGAAGGAAAATGACTCAGGCCCTCTGAAGACCTTTCATCTCGAACGCGATCAATGTTTCACGACCGCGAAGGCTAGCTTGTCCTACACTACGTGAATGTGAGGGTTGCTTCATGATAGCAACAAAGCGGCCCCAACCTAACCCAGTTACTTTTCGCGAACGCGAGTCGCCTCACGCGAACGCGAAGGTCACTGGCCCCAGACCTTCGCGAACACAGACTATCTATTGCGGATAAGTAGCATATTTTCCCCAAGCCCCAACTCTTTCTACGCAAACACGATGGTCCCTTCGCGATTGCGAAGAAGGAAACCAGAACTGGGCCTTTCTGGTTTCACACACTTTGCTCCGAGGGGTCCGAAACTTAATCGAGCCACTCGGGACCCCGTCCAAAGGCACTAACAGGTCTGTAATCATAATACAGACTTGCTCAAACTCTCAAAACGTGAAAAACAACAACGAAACCAAGAATCATACCCCAAAACCAAATTGAATCCTTCAAGTTTTCCAAATCCTCTGAATACGCCGAATCATGGTTAGACTACTTGGAAGCATCCCTACCACAGACAGAAATGATACCTGTGATCACGGCATATAAGGCCACTACATCTGGTATTGCCGGATAAGCATAAAAGCTAGTTGGAGCACCAGTTGGCTGGCCTCCACATGACTAAACAATAGCTGGCTGACCTCCCCCTGCCTGGCCTCCACCTCTATGACGGCCCCTACCCGCTTTTCCCCGACCTCTAGGTGGTCGGATGGCTGGTGCTGCAATCATGAGCTGATAACCCAGCTGCGCTGCATTGCCCTGAAGTCTAGGACAAAATCTCTTCATGTGACCCGGATATCCACACTCGTAACAACCTCTCGGTACCATAGATTGTTGCCCCGAAGCCTGACCCTGATGGCCGCAATACCCACTAGATGAACCCTGAATGGTTGGTGGGCGGTATACATTGTCTGGCATAGCGCTGAAATAGGCACTATAAGAACCCTGATGAACTAGTGCGCGATAAGAACTCTATGGCATAACACTAAAATAGGGTCGCACTGGAACACCCCGAGGAGGTGGTGGTGCTGGATATGTGGGCCTGCTGGGCTAACCCCTCCCAAACTAACCCCTGCCCCTAGCCGGGGCACCTCTAAACTCTGCAAAGAAACGGGTCCACTTATCCTGCTGTATCTGCTCTCTACCCCTCTAGTGGTAGCCCTCAATTCTCTAAGCAATCTCCACTACCAGCTGATAACCAGTACCCATCTCAACCTCCAAAGCCATACTAGCCCAAATACTGGGGGTGCAACCCCGCAATAAATATCTGCACTCTCTTTGCATTGGTAGGAAGTATCATAAGTGCATTGCGAGACAACTCAAAGAATCTCGCCTCATAATCAGTCACTAATATCTGACCCTGCTTGAGCTGCTCGAATTGACCTCGCAACTCTTCCCTCTGAGAGGGTGGAATATACCTATACAAGAAAAGTTGTGTGAACTGGTACCAAGTCATGGGAGGGGATCCCGCTGGTCTGCCAAGAAGATAAGACTGCCACCATCTACGGGCCCTGCCCTCCAGCTGGAAAGTAGTGAAGACCACCCCATGGGACTCCAATATCCTAATATTGTGCAGTCTGTCCCTGCACCGGTCAATGAAATCCTGGCGATCCTCATGCCACTCGCCCCCGAAGATAAGAGGGTATAGCCTAGTCCATCTGTCCAATAGCTTCTGTGGATTGCCGTCTGCAGCTGGTCTAAGCTCAGGTGCAGTTGCCACAACTGGCTGGGCTCCGCCAACGTGTAGTGCACCAAGAGTCTAATATACTGCCGCTGTGTGCCCCGGAACCTGAGCAGTAGGGGTCTGTGCTCCCCCTCCTGCCTGGGATATGGCTGGGTCCGTTGGAAATAAACCAGCGTGAGTCATGGTGTCCATGAACCGCATCATACGGCCCATGACCTCCTGAAAGCCCGGTGCTGTCATGAAATCTACCACGGCTAGCTCTGCGACACGCACCTCTCCCTGCTCCTCAATAATGGGATCCTCCACTGGATCCGTTGGTGGTGCTACTGGGGAATCCCTAGGACGTCCTCATCCCCTACCTCGGGCCGGTGCCCTCCCCCGACCTCAGCCTCAGCCTCTAGCAACCAGGGAGTAGCTCCTCCTGGGTCTGGAAAGTCCGCCGTATGCGTCTTTACCATCTGTGAGAGAATTGAAGGAGGAAACTTAGTGTACCATCAATTGCACAATAGGAGATGAATAATGAGTAGTTTCCTAACATCCTATAGCCTCTCAAAGATAAGTACAGACGTCTCTGTACCGATCCGCAAGACTCTATTAGGCCTGCCATAACTTGTGAGACCTACGTGAACCTAGAGCTCTGATACCAAGTTGTCACGACCCAATTCCATTACAGACCGTGATGGCACCCAACACCGTTGTTAGGCAAGCCAACACTGATCAGGCAGTGATTCCCATTTTAAATAACTTAATAAGTAGTTAAGAAAATCCAGAAGGTTACAATTTTTGACATAATAAGTGGAAGCAACAATTACAAATCGAAATCATGTAAGCCAAAACCAAAGTCACAAGTCTACTAGTGTGTGTGCCAAGACCTGGTGTCACAAGTATGTGGGCAATCTAGTAGAATATATAAAACAAATGCTAGAATACTGTCTAAAAGGAAATAGACAGAAAATAAAGCATAAGAGAGACTCCAGCTGCTGCAGAATGGCTCAAAGGGCAGCTCACCGGGAAATCTCGAGCTGGGAAATCAATCTACATGCCGGACTGGTGACCAGATCCGCATGCCTCAGATCCTGTACAATCAAGTACAGAAGTGTAGCGTGAGTACATATAAATATATACCCAGTAAATATCCAGTCTAACCTCAAAAAAGTTGTGATGAGGGGTCGACTTCGATACCTACTAGGGCCAACAATATCGTAATATGTGATTCTAAATAAGCACGATATACATAACTAACAATAAACTCAGAACAAGAAATAACTGAACAGTTCTTCCGTAATATTTAAGAACCCAAACTGCTTCCTTCATTTAAAACAAATGACCTCTAAAACCGTAGATTTATACCACGTATACGAAGGCTTCCAGCCTATTATCACACACAAATTTCCACCGAGGACGTTCAGCCCGATCCAACATAAAAATGTAAATTGTGCACTTCCGAGGGTCGAACGGCGCAAACCATAGATGCATATATTAACCTTACGAGGTGAACGGACCGCTCCCATGAGAGTAGCAAAAATAGTCACCCCGCTCGCGAAATATACTTGCAACGCGATTACATATAAATGTAACATAGTTTTCCTCAATTCTTTCCAAACTAATAATTTACTTGAAACCTTTGGAATTCTTTAAATCTTCAATTTAGTTCTTATCCAATACAATCAACATATATGATTAGTTAACGGTGTCCACAAAGCATAGTGTAGGCCTAAAACTACCCGGACATAACAGGAATAGTAGCCACGTACGGACTCTCGCCACTTCATGTGTACGTTGCCCCCACAAATAATCACATATTAATTAAGTTCACCTATGGCGAAAATTTCCCTCTTACAAGGTTAGAAAAGAGACTTACCTCGCTTCAAGGCCTACTGTCCGGTCCAAGCTTATGCCCCAAACCCTCAATTTGGTGCCGAACAATCCAAAACTATCCAAATAGTGTAAAGACTAATCAATATAAGCTTAAAAGTTCAGATCCCAACTATTAAAGTAATTTCTCAACTCAAATTGCAAGATTCCTAAAACTTCTTCCCCGGGCCCACATGCCCGGATTCCGAAAATATCCGAAGAAAGTTGTTACCTATAACCTTAGGAACATAAATATGTGATTTTCTTTAAGTTACATAAACATTTTCGTGGTAAAACTCCATTTTAATCAAAATCCTAGGATTTCCTCTAAACTCATGATTTTTCACTAATTTAAATATTATAATCTACCCATAAACTATGTAGTAAACTCATATTAGGTAGAAATTACTTACCTTACAAAGCTAGGTCGAAATCTCCTTCTTAAGAGCCCTTAGATAGCCCAAGAGTGTAATAAATGACCCCAAAAATGCCTAAGTCCCGATTTTTTTAAACTCACTGCCCAGCTGCCTCCTTCTTCGCGAACGCGAAAGAGGCCTCGCGTTCGTGAAGGAAAATGACTCAGGCCCCCTAAAGACCCTTCACTGTGAATGCGATCAATTTTTTGCGAATGCGGAGGCTGGCTTGGCCTACACTACATGAATGCGAGGGTTGCTTCGCGAACGCGAAGAACAAAGAGGCCCTAGCCCAGCCTAATTACTCTATGCGAACGCGAGCCGCCTCACGCGAACACGAATGTCACTGGCCCCAGACCTTCGCGAACACGGACTAGTTATTGAGAACGCGTAGCACATTTTCCCCAGCCCCAACTCCTTCTATGCGAACACGATGGTCCCTTCACGATCGCGAAAAAGGAAACTAGAACTAGGCATTTCTGGTTTCTCACACTTTGCTCTGAGGGGTCCGAAACTCACCCGAGCCACTCGGGACCCCGTCCAAAGGCACTAACAGGTCTGTAATCATAATACGGACTTGCTTGAACTCTCAAAATGCAAAAAACAACAACGAAACCAAAAATCATACCCCAAAACCAAATTGAATCCTTCAAGTTTTCCAAATCCTCCGAATACGCCGAATCATGCTTAGACTACTCGGAATGACACCAAATTTTGCGTGAAAATCTTAAATGACATTACGGAATTATTCCTAGTCTTGAAATTCAATTCGGACCTCGATAACACCAAAACCGCTCCAAATAAATTTAAAGGACTTCAAAGTTCTTCAAGAACCAACTTTCACTATTGGCCACCAAAACGCTCTCGGGTCATCTAAATCCCGATCTGAATATACGCCCAAGTCCGAAGCCATCATATGAACCTATTGGAACCGTCACATCCTGATTTTGAGGTCGTTTACTCAAAATATTGACCGAAGTCAAACTTGGCCTTTTAAGCCAACCTTAAGGAACCAAGTGTTCCGATTTCAATCTAAACTCTTCCAAATCCCGAACCAACCATCCCCGCAAGTCATAAATCAGTAAAATCAAGTATGGGAAGTCTTATTTAGGGGAACGGGGTTCTAGAAAGCAAAACGGCCGTCCAGGTCGTTACATGGCAATAGCCACATGCTCCCAATTGCAACATATATCAGACTATTATCAAGTTTACCGAAACAATAAGACAAGTTGCACAAGATATAAAAACAAACACAAGAAAAATCACAACATCACATGTAAATTATCATTGCAATAACCCCACATCATCAGATAAAACTTTACCAACACAATAACTCCACATCATCACATATATCCCTGACAATAACCACCCTTATCTCTCCTATAGCCACCCTTATCACTCCTATAATAGCCTCCCTTATCCCTTCATCCTGACAATATCGATAGCTAACCATATCGCTCATATTGCCACCCTTATCTCTCCTATAGCCACCCTTATCGCTCCTCCCAGACAATATCCCATCACACATAACAACAGTGAAATGCCACCCTTATACCCACATAATATCAATAGTGGAATTCCACCCTTATATCCTCAAAATAATAACTTAACAATTTACACAGAATATTATCACGACAGCGTGACAAAACCAATTCATATCACAATTTACCTAATGGCCGCAACCAATTCCAAGGATATAACAAAATCAATTAATTTCACAACAAATAGCCCAAGGCTCCACACAATGCATATAAAACCTCAAAAACAATCAATAGAGATAGAAAATAATCAGCATAGGGCAACGCCTTCATTAATCCAAACTTTGATAATTATATAAACACCTCTTCTTAAGCTCATTTAATTAATTACTTACAGAGTGAAAATACATAATGAAATTAAATTCCAAGAATATCAAACCATCAAACTCACGGAATTCACATAAATATACAGGTAACATTCACATCAAATCGTCATATAAAATAAATTCAATAAATGTGATTTGAGGCATGGTAAATAGATGATTAAATAAATCCCAACAATTATCCAATTTACTACACAATATGCCCAAGATTTTAACTCAATAAATTTTGCACATATAAGCCCTAGTACGTACTCGTCACCTTGCGTACACGGCTTTTCATATTTCACAAATGGCACATAAGACTCGATGCATAAGGGGTAATTTTCCCCACTCAAGGTTAGGCATGATACTTCTCTTTTCGAAGTTATGCCGATATTCCAAAATCGCCTACTTGCTTGAATTGACCTCCGGACCGCTCAAATGTATCCAAGTTAATTGTATAACCTCATTAAAATTCATCGGAAACAATTCTGGATAATAATACGTCGACTTAAAAATTTATTCCAAAAAGTCAAAAAAGGTCAACGCAGGGCCCGCCTCTCGGAATCCAGCATAATTTTCATGAAATATGAAAACCCATTCCGATATGAGTTCAAACATACAAATTTTATCAAATTCCGATAACAACTCGACCTCCAAATCTTAAATTTTTGTTTTTGAAAGATTTTGCAAAAATCTTGATTTCCTCCATTTAAATCAGAATTAAATGATCAATATAACCATGGATTCATGAAATATAATCACTGTAGGATATAGAACACTTACTTGAGTTGAAATCATGAAGAAATACTCAAAATCGCCCAAGAACCGAGCTCCAAAGAGTTCAAAAGGAAATGGCAAGATGACTGATTTTTGGTCCTTATGAAGCCCAGTTCTGCTTCTGCGAGCACTGTTCATGCTTCTGCGGATACTGTTCATGCTTCTGCGATCACACGCTTCTGCGATCACTGTTCACACTTATGCGATCACTGTTCATGCTGCTACCCAGAAATTCTAGCAGCTTTTCTTCACGTCCGAATTAATCTGTTAACCTTCCGAAATCCACCCAAGGCCCTCGGAACCTCAACCAACTATAATAACACGCCCCAAAATATAATACAAACTTAGTCGAGGCTTCAAACCATATCAAACAACGCCGAAATTACGAATCACGTATCAAAACGAATTATGAGTTTTCAACTCTTTCAACTTCTATATTTTGCACCGAAATGTATCAAATCAATCCGGAATGACTTTAAATTTTGCACACAAGTCATAAATGATGAAATGGAGCTATTCAAATTTCTGGAATCGAAATCCAACCTCGTTATCAAAAACTCAACCTTCTGTCGGACTTTCCAAAAATATTCCATTTTCCACCTTTTGCCAAAATACGTCGAATTGTCCTACGGACTTCCAAATCCAAATCCGAACATACGCCTAAGTCCGAAATCACCATATGAAGCTATTGGCATCATAAAAATTTCATTCCGGGGTCGTTTGCTCAAAAGTCAACTCTCCGGTCAACTCTTTCCATTTAAGCTTCTAAATAGGAATTGTTCTTTCAATTTAATTCTAAATCTTCCGAAAATCAAACTCGACCACACCCGCAGGTCATAATACATATTACGAAGCTGCACGAGATCTTAAGTCATTGAACGGGACGTTAATTCGTAAAATGGCATGTCGGGTCGTTACATTCTTCCCCTCTTAAACATATGTTCGTCCTCAACGTGCTAAGAATTATTCTGATGACATTAAATTACTGAGTGCATTATTTCATACATACTCACGGGCGATTCTACGTTACCGTAAATTTAACAGGGGTCCGACAACATCATCTCAGAGGAGATTATTTCTTTTATTCACACTTATAAGCCTTTAAGCCAATTCCTTAACACTCCAAATAGATTTCAAATTCTTGACATCAACACACGGTATTAGTCTCAAACGGCTGTAGCAATTCGTGCCTACGTACATGACATACGTATGTCCATAACCACATCTCAGGTCATAATAGCTGTTTATAATTAATTTCCAGCATCCTCAATTAATGTCATATTCACCAAAATCTCATTTCAAATTTTCGTAACATTGACAGTAACACGCGAGGCATGAATACCTCATAATTATTTACCCGAACTAACGAGTCACATTTGACACCACCTAGTCACCCACCTTATAGGCTAAAACTCAGTATTTATAGCATGAATATGGATAAATATGCACAAAAAAATATACAAGAATTGTCAAATAAGCCTAATAGGCATGTCTCCATATTAATATTATAGTACAAATTTAATTTTACAAAAGGGAGAATTTAAACTCATAAAAATTTTACCACAAGGACCTCGTCCTTATATCACTTCCATCGCGGCTCGTAGCCCAGTTTAAATATTTCACATCAAAATAAAACAAATGCGAGGATCTCGTCTTCAACTCCGAATCACAAGTATTTTGCACATTGTGCCAACTGAAATTTTCAATTTCCTTTTTTTTTTCTTTTCAATAAATTCCGTAAACAATTTTCACAACATATAATAAACCCCCATTCCAATAGGGCATAAAATTCATAAAATTGGAAGTCAATTATTCCGAAATCACATCAAAACCCAATGCAGTGAGAAATAAAAAGTCACTTTTGGACTTATAGCCCTCAATGGTGTACAAAATAAAATGATAGACACGGGCTAACATCATCAAACCTCCCAACAGGGATAAAACATATAAGTGGTTCACAAAATTATGATGCTCACCCATAAGCAGAGCATAATAGGAGGACTCACGTCAATATTCAGAACCGAATCAAATTAAGGAAAAATATCCTTTTATAACAAATTAGGATCATACTTGTAACGACACCATCTGGTGTAGTGGCCTCAGCCACATCATAGCAAGTATATTAACTGGCTGGGCCTCCCCCTCTAGGGCGCCCTCTACCCGCCTGTCCTCCACCTCTAACTAATTGTGCACGTGGGATAGTAACTGCATTGGGGCCCATAGCCTGAGTGTTCTGATAAAATCCACCTCTCCTAAGTCTGGGACAATCTCTCATAATGTGCCTAGTATCACCACACTCATAACAACCCCTCTCAGGTTGTGATTGCTCGTACTGAGTCTGTGACGGATAACTGGAATAACCACTGTAAGAATCTCGTGTTGGCGGTGCACTATAAGAACTTACTAGAGCACCCCGAGTAATCTGATGTGTGGACTGAGCTGGCCGACTTCTCGAGCCTCTGCCATAATGGGTCATAGATGAAAAGTAAAATCCACTGAACCCTCCAGAGCTTCGAGACATTTTGGCCTCCTTAGACTCCCTTTCCTCACCTAGAACTCCCTCAATCCTCCTCGCAATCTCCACTACTTGTTGAAATGGAGTATCAGTTTGCAACTCCCGTGCCATGCATATTTTAATATCATAATCGAGCCCCTCAATGAATCTGCGGACTCACTCTCTAACTATAGGAACCAAGATAGGTGCATGACGGGCTAATTCACTGAACCTGATAGCATATTCTGACACTGACATAGTGCCCTGACACAACTGTTCAAACTCTGTGCGCCACGCATCTCGGAGAGTCTGGGGAACAAACTCTTTCAAAAACATTTTCAAAAATTGAGCCCAAGTTGGTGGTGTTGCATCGGCTGGTCTACCTTCTTCATAAACTTGCCACCACTGATACGTTGCGCCTGACAGCTGAAATATAGTAAAGGCAACTCTGCTCACTTCCACAATACCCATGGTGCGGAGAATACATCGACACTTTTCTAGAAATCCTTGGGCATCCTTTGAAGTCGTGCCACTAAAAGTGGGTGGACTATACCTCTTAAACCTCTCAAGTCTCTTTTGTTCTACTTCTGATGCCCCTGGCATGACCTCAGACAGTACCGTTACTACACCCAGAACATGACAAATGTGAATTCGCTGCTCTAGAGTATGAGCGGTAGGAGTTTGAACTCCTCCCCCAACTTGTGAAATATTTGGTGAAACAGAGATCAATCCCGCTTGAGTCAATGTACCAAACATGTTTAGGAACTGTGCCTATCCCCCAATTAGGAAATGTACCTCCTGAGTCTCCTGAAGTCCGGGGGTAACAACAGGTGTCTTTGGTGCCTATCCCCCAATTGGAGCAACTGGCGGCTCCTCAACTTCCCCTCTAACCGATGTTCTAGTTGTGACATGTGCCCTTCCTCGGCCTCTACCTCGGCCCCGGCCTCTTGCGGCCCTAGCAGTATGTGCGGGTGCCTGCTCAGCTGACCCGGTAGCACGTGTCCTCACCATCTGTGAGGGAATAGAGATACAAAGGCTCAAATTACACAATCAACAAATTTCACATAACAAGAATGAAAGAAATGGAAATTTTCTAACAGTTTTGTAGCCTCTCGAAGATAAGTACAGACGTTTCTGTACCAATCTGCAAGACTCAACTAGACTCGTTCATGACTCGTAGAACCTATGAACCTAGAGCTCTGATGCCAACTTGTCATGACCTAAAATCCCACCTCAGGCGTCGTGTTGGCACCAAATCTCTAAGACTAGGTAAGCCGATTTCAATCACATTTCAAGCCATTTTTTTATAAGTAATCAAAACTAAGAGCGGAAACAAATATGTAAATCTCCCAAGACTGGTAATACTGAGTCACGAAATCTAACTGAATACATGAAATGATCTCAAGGATCGAATACACAATACCCTTTGAATAATAATTAACAGTACAATAAAATGGAAAGACTCCAAGGAACTGCGACGACCAAGCAGCTCTACCTTGAATACTTGCGATCACACTTTAACTTTTTGTCCGAGTCCGATAGCTCCAATACCTGGCTCTGCACAAAATGTGCAGAAGTGTAGTATGAGTACACCACGGTCGGTACCCAGTAAGTATCAAGACTAACCTCAGTGGAGTAGAGATGAGGTACAGTCAAGACACTCACTAGTGTAATAACCAATGAATATGATATACAAAATAATAGGAAACAAATAACAATAAGGGCAACACAAATCAACCAGTGATATGCACAACAGGGCAACAAGAACACCATTAATATCGCTCAACAAATAATAAATACAAGTACACCCAATTAAATCAAGTCCTTCAAATAAATATTTTTCACATATAATTCTTCCAAATAACTCTCTTTCAAATATAATTTCCTCAAATAAATATCTTTCAAATATAACTCTTTCCATAAATCTCTTTCAAACATAATTTCCTCAAATAGGTATTTTTCAAATATAATTGTTTCAATAAATCTCTTCCAAATATAATTTATTCAAATAAATATCTTTCAAATATAATTCTTTCAATAAATACTTTTTTAATAAACATCCTTCCAAATAAATATTTTGAATATAATTCTTTCAAATAAAAGTCACCATGTGACACCCCATTTCATAATCATAAAAATACGGGTCTCAGCCCTTTTCATATTTTTCGTAAATACGGGTCTCAGCCCACTTTCATATTTTTACGGCACTTCGTGCCCATAGTTAAATCATCATATTATCTCTCTTATAGCCACCCTTATCGCTCCTATAATAGCCTCACTTATCCCTCCGCCCTGACAATATCAATAGCCACCCTTATCACTCTTATTGCCACCCTTATCTCTCCTATAGCCACCCTTATCGCTCCTCCGAGATAATATCCCAATACATATAACAATAGTGAAATTCCACCCTTATACCCACATAATATCAACAGTGGAATGCCACCCTTATATCCTCAAAATAATAACTCAACAATTTACACAAAATATTATCACGACAGCATAACACAATCAATTCATTTCACAATTTGCCTAACGGCCACAACCAATTCCAAAGATATAACAAAATCAATTAATTTCACAACAAATAGCCCAAGGCTCCACACAATGCATATAAAACCTCACAAATAATCTACAGAGATAGAAAATAATCGGCATAGGGCAACACATTCATTAATCTAAAATTTGATAATTATATAAACATCTCTTCTTAAGCTCATTTAATTAATTATTTATAGAGGAAAAATACATAATGAAATTAAATTCCAAGAATATCAAACCATCAAACTCACGGAATTCACATAAGTATATAGGTAACATTCACATCAAATCGTCATATAAAATAAATTCAATAAATGTTATTTGAGGCATGGCAAATAGATGATTAAAGAAATGCCAATAATTATCCAATTTACTACACAATATTCCCAAGACTTTAACTCAATAAATTTTGCACATATAAGCCCGAGTACGTACTCGTCACCATTCATACACGGCTTTTCACATTTCACAAATGGAACATAAGACTCGATGCCTAAGGAGTAAGTTTTTCCACTCAAGGTTAGGCAAGATACTTATCTTTTAGAAGTTATGTCGATATTCCAAAATAGCTTTCTTGCTTGAATTGACCTCCGGATCGCTCAAATCTATCCAAGTTAATTGTATAACCTCATTAACATTCATCGGAAATAATTATGGATAATAATACGTCGACTTAAAATTTATTCCAAAAAGTAAACAAAAGTCAACGCGGGGCCCGCCTCTCGTAACCTGAGATAATTTTCATGAAATACAAAAACCCATTCCGATATGAGTTCAACCATACCAATTTTATCAAATTTCGATAATAACTCGACCTCCAAATCTTAAATTTTTGTTTTTGGAAGATTTTGCAAAAACTCTTGATTTTCTCCATTTACATCAGAATTAAACGATCAATATAATTATAGATTCATGAAATATAATCACTTTAGGATATAGAACACTTACTTGAGTTGAAATCGTGAAGAAATACTCAAAATAGCCCAAGAACCGAGCTCCAAAACTTCCAAAAGGAAATGGCAAAGTGACTGATTTTTGTTCCTTATGTTTCCGCGCATTTCCGCTTCTGCAAGCAATGTTCACGCTTATGCGGGCACTGTTCACGTTTCTGCAATCACTGTTCACTCTTTTGCGATCACTGTTCACGCTTCTGCGGGCACTGTTCATGCTGCTGCCTAGAAATTCCAGCAGCTTTTCTTCAAGTCCGAATTGATCCGTTAACCTTCCGAAATCCACCCGAGGCCCTCGGAACCTCAACCAAATATACCAACACGCCCCAAAATACAATACAAACTTAGTCTAGGCTTCAAACCATGTCAAACAACGCTGAAATTATGAATCGCACATCGAATCGAATTATGAATTTTTAATTCTTTCAACTTCTATATTTTGCGCCGAAATGTATAAAATCAATTTGGAATGACTTCAATATTTGCATGCAAGTCATAAATGACGAAATGAAGCTATTCAAATTTTTGGAATCGAAATCCGACCTCGTTATAAAAAATTCAACCTTCGGTTAGACTTTCCAAAAATCTTCCATTTTCCAACTTTCGCCAAAATACATTGAATTGTCCTACAGACTTCCAAATCCAAATCCGAACATACGCCTAAGTCCGAAATCACCATACGAAGCTACTGACATCATAAAAATTTTATTCCGGGGTCGTTTGCTCAAAAGTCAACTCTCTGGTCAACTCTTTCCATTTAAGCTTCTAAATAGGAATTGTTCTTTCAATTTAATTCTAAATCTTTCGAAAATCAAACTCGACCACTCCCGCGGGTCATTATACATATTACGAGGATGCTTGAGACCTTAAGTCACGAAACGGGGCGTTAATTCTTAAAACGACAAGTCGGGTCGTTACAATAAATATCTTTTGGCATTTGGCCAATGAAAAATATATCATGGTAAATCTTTAAATCTTATGTATTATGCAAGATGTTGATGTTATTCAATGAAAACGATTATGTGCATATTTCTAGAACTATTAATAGTAATCTTAGAGATTCTATATGGCTTTTATAGATGAGTTGTCATGACCAAATTTTCCCACCATATGACGTCGTGACGGCAACTAGTCTCTACGACTAGGTAAGCCTAACATTTGCGGAATAATGAAATAAAATCATAAATTTAACAACTAACTATAGCAGTAACAACATAACTGGGAACCATGCCGCTTGGCATGTACAATAACCAACTATTCAGAATACACAGAAATCCCAAAACACGTAACACCGTGAATCACAAACTACAGAAGAAAAGTCTAGTGTCTCTATACATTAGAGTCTAACAAAGGAAAAATATAGAAGATAATGGACATGGAAAAGAGTAGAAGGGGACTCTGAGGTCTGCTGACACGGAAGATATACCTTGAAGTCTCTAAAGCTGTCCTGACTCACTAATAGTGCAGCTGATAAGGAGCACCTGGATTTGCACACGAAAAACATGTGCAAAGAGTAGCATGAGTACACCACAATCGGTACCTAGTAAGTGCCAAGCCTAACCTCGGTCGGGTAGTGACGAGGTCAGGTCAGGGCCCTACTGGTATATATATATATATATAATTAAACAAGGTAGAATGAAATACCACAGTAAAATAAAGATTGAAATTTAACATGAATGAAATCATAGAAGACAACAGCTCGGTACACAGAGATAACAACAGGGGATCTCCCGAGATACCGTCTCCTAGTCCCAAACATAAATGTGTAGTACACAGGGATCTCTCGAAATACCATTCCGTAGTCCTAAAGTAAATATGCATTACAGGGGGATCTCCCGGAATATCGTTTCGTAGTCCCAAAGTAAATATGCAGTACAGGGGGATTTCCCGGAATACCGTTCTGTAGTCCCAAAGTAAATATGCAGTACAGGGGGGTATTCCGGAATACCGTTCCGTAGTCCCAAAGTAAATATGCAGTATAGGGGGATCGCTTGGAATACCATTCCGTAGTCCCAAAGTAAATATGCAGCTCAAACAATAGAATTAACAGCTACAACACGAAATCCTACAATTTAGACAAAGTACAAGTCAAGGAAAAGAAAGCATTTCACTAAACATGCTGCACATAGTTCATATAAGCAATTAAGGCAAGTAGACATGCTATTCTAAGCTAACAGGATACTATACAGGCTGATGTAACTCAAATAAGAAGGAAAACATGTTATTACTAAGCAGAAATAGGGTTTTTACAACAATTAGCCCATGTACGTACTCGTCACCTCACATACACGGCGCTCACATATCAAAACAGTACCAAATCCCAAGGGGATTCCCCCCACATAAGGTTAGGCAAGCCACTTACCTCGAACCAAGCTCAATCAATCGGTCACAATGCCTTTCCCATGAATATCCGGCTCCGAATGGCCCAAATCTAGCCAAAAGCAATTACATATCATAAATACAACCATAATAGACTCATCTAATTAATGAAATAAACACTTTAACAAAAAATTTGAAAGTCTCCCTAAAAAGTCGACCCGGACCCACGTCTCGGAATCTGGCAAAAATTAAAAAATTCGAAAGCCCATTTAGTCACGAGTGCAACCATACCAAATTTATCAAAATCCGACCTCAAATGACCACTCAAAACCCCAAATCAAACTCTTCAAATCCCTAGCATCCAACTCCCAATTTCCACCTTAAATACACACTAACTAGGTGGGAAAATAAATGGGGAAACAAGATTATTGATAAAAAAAAATAAGCACAAGGGACTTACCTCAAGAAACCCCTCAAAATGCTCCCAAGAAATCGCCAAACCCGACTTCAAAATGTTGAAAATGAGCAAAAATCGCGAACCTTTGCATTTAAGTGTTCTGTCCAGAAATCTCGCACCTGCGGACACTCTGTCATATCTGCGATGCCGCACCTGCGGAAATGCCATCACAGGTGCGGATTCCACTTAGAATCCCACGTTCCACTCTGGCGGCTATGCGACCGCATCTGCGACTATCCCAGGTTGGGAAATGCATCGCACCTGTAGTTCCTACCCAGCTCCTTCTTGGACGCATCTGCGGCTCCTCCTTCGCACATGCGATCCCACACCTGCGGTCTCCCCTCCTTAGGTGCGAAAACACCGGAAAATCTTCAGCAACTAGCCTAAGTCCAAATTCAATCCGTTAAGCATCTGAAACATACTTGAGGCCCCCGGGACCTCGACCAAACATACCAACAAGTCCTAAAACACCATACAAACTTAGTCGAGCCCTCAAATCACATCAAACAACGCAAAAAATACGAATCACCCTCCGATTCAAATTTAATGAACTTGAAACTTTAAACTTCTACAACCGATGTCAAAACATATCAACTCATGTCCGATTGACCTCATGTTTTTGCACACAAGTCATATTTGACATTACGGACCTACTCCAACTTCCGGAATTGGAATCTGACCCCGATATCAAAAAGTCCACTACCGGACAAAATCTCTAAAAATTCAACTTTTGCCATTTTAAGCTTAAATCCAAAATCACCCAATAGAGCTAACGGAACCGACAAAACTCCATTTCGGATTCATCTTCACATAGTTCCGACTACGGTCAAAATCCTAAGACTTAAGCTCCCATTTTAGGGACTAAGTGTCCCAAAACACTTTGAAATCTAAAAACAAAACCTCCCGGCAAGTCACATAAATAGAAAAAGATACGGGGCAACAGTAAATAGGGGATCGGGGCTAATACACTCAAAATGACCGGCCGGGTCGTTACATCCTCCTCCTCTTAAAACAATCGTTTGTCCTCGAACGAGCATAAAGACATACCTGAAGTGGTGAAAAGATGAGGATAACATCCTGCTCGGTCTCCCAAGTCGCCTTCTCGACCGGTTGTTCCCTCCATTGAACCTTTATAGAAGCAATGTTCTTTGATCTTAGCTTTCTAACATGCCTGCCTAAAATAGCCACTGGTTCTTCAACATAAGATAGATCTTTGTCCAATTGGACTAAGCTAAAATCCAATACATAAGCTGGATCACCGTGATACTTCCGGAGCATAGAAACGTGGAATACCGGATGAAATCCTGCTAGGCTGGGAGGTAAGTCAAGATTGTAAGAAACCTCCCCAGCACACCGCAACACCTCAAAAGGATCAATGAACCTTGAGCTCAGTTTGCCCTTCTTTCCGAATATCATAATGCCCTTTATAGGCGAAACCCGAAGCAAGACCCGCTCTCTAACCATGAATGCAATATCGCGAACCTTTCAGTCCGAGTAACTTTTTTGTCTGGACTGGGCTGTGCGAAGTCTATGTTGAATCACCTTAACCTTTTCCAAGGCACCCTGAACCAAGTCCGTACCCAATAATCTAGCCTCGCCCGGCTCGAACCAACCCATTGGGGACCTACACCGCCTACCATACAGAGCCACATACGGTGCCATCTGAATGTTGGACTGATAACTGTTGTTGTAGGCAAACTCTGCAAGTGGCAAAAATTGGTCCCAAGAACCCCCAAAATCTATCACACAAGCGCGGAGCATCACAGGAATGAAATGAGCCGACTTGGTCAACCTATCTACAATCACCCAAACTATATCAAACTTCTGCTGAGTCCGTGGGAGTCCAACAATGAAATTCATAGTGATTCGTTCCCATTTCCACTATGGAATCTCTAACTTCTGAAGCAATCCACCTGGCCGCTGATGCTCATACTTTAACTGCTGGCAATTCAGACACCGAGCTACATATTCTACTATGTCCTTCTTCATTCTTCTCCACCGGTAATGCTGCCTCAAGTCCTGATACATCTTTGCGGCACCCGGATGAATAGAGTACCACGAACTGTGAGCCTCCTAGAGAATCAACTCACGCAAATCGTCCATATTAGGCACACATAGCTTGCCCTGCATCCTCAATGCACCATCATCCCCAATAGTGACTTCCTTAGCATCACCATGCTGGAACGTGTCCTTAAGGACAAGCAGATGTGGGTCATCATACTGACGCTCCCTAATTCGATCATAAAGAGAAGACCGAGAGACCACAGAAGCCAATACTCGACTCGGTTCAGAAATATCCAATCTCACAAACTGGCTAGCTAAGGCCTAAACATCCAATGCCAATGGCCTCTCTGGTGCTGGTTGATATGATAAACTCACCAAGCTCTCTGTCTGGTGACTCAAAGCATCGGCCACCACATTGGCCTTCCCCGGATGGTACAAAATAGTGATATCATAGTCCTTAAGTAGCTCCAAACACCTCCACTGATGCAATTTAAGATCATTTTGCTTGAACAGAGTTGCAAACTCCGATGATCGATATAAATCTCACAAGGAACACCGTACAAATAATTCTACCAAATCTTCAAGGCATGAACAATAGCGGCTAATTCAAGGTCGAGGACCGGATAGTTCTTTTCATGCACCTTCAGATGTCTGGATGCATAGGCAATCACCATACGGTCCTGCATCAACACCGCATCGAGGCCAACTGGCGACGCATCATAATAAGCTGTATAAGGCCCCGAACCTGAAGTCAATACCAATATTGGGTTGTAGTCAAAGCTGTCTTGAGTTTTTGAAAGCTCTCCTCACACTCCTTTGTCCATATAAACGGAGCACCCTTCTGGGTCAGCCTGGTCATAGGCATTGCAATAAATGAAAATCCCTTAATAAACCGATGGTAATACCCCGCCAAACCAAGGAAACTTCGAATCTCCGTAGCTGAGGATGGTCTGGGCCAACTCTGCACTGCTTCAATCTTCTTCAGATCTACCTGGATCCCATCGCTCGATACTATATGACCCAAGAATGCCATTTAGTCTACCCAAAGCTCACACTTTGAAAATTTTGCATATAAATTCTTTTCTCTCAAGATCTGAAGCGCAGTCCTAAGGTGCTGCTCATGATCTTCCCGAGTCCGGGAGTATACCAGAATGTCGTCAATAAACACAATGATGAATGAGTCAAGATAAGGCCGGAACACACTGTGCATCAAGTGCGCAAAAGCTGTTAAGGCATTGGTCAACCCAAACGACATAATAAGAAACTTATAGTGACCATATCTGGTCGTGAAAGTAGTCTTTAGGATGTCTGGCTCCCGAATCTTCAACTGATGATAGCCGGTATGTAAATCAATCTTGGAAAACATCTTGGCACCCTGTAACTAATCAAATAAGTCATTAATACGAGGCAATGGATACATGTTCTTCACTGTAACTTTGTTCAACTGGCGGTAATCAATACACATCCGCATAGAACCATCCTTCTTTTTCACAAATAAGAAAGGAGCACCTCAAGGTGACACACTAGGCCGAATGAATCCCTTATCAAGCAACTCCTGTAACTGCTCCTTCAACTCTTTCAACTCAGAAGGAGCCATATGATATGGAGGAATAGAGATGGGCTGAGTGTCTGATAACAAATCAATGCCAAAACCAATATCTCTATCGAGAGGCATGCCCGGAAGAACAGCTGGAAATGCATCTGGAAAATCTCTCACTACCGGGACTGACTCAACTATAGGGGTATCAATACTGACATCTCTCACATCAGCTAGATATGCGTCACACCCCTTTTCAACCATTCATTGAGCTTTAAGAAATGAAATAACTCTGCTGGGAGTATACTCTAAGGTACCTCTCCATGCTAATCGCGGTAATCCTGGCATAGCCAGCGTCACAGTTTCGGTGTGACAATCAAGAATAGCATAATGGGGCGACAACCAGTCCATGCCCAAACTAATATCAAAGTCAACCATGCGGAGCAATAATAAATCGGCTCTGGTCTCAAAACTACTAAGAGCAATCAAACACGACCGATACACGTAGTCCACAACAAGAGAATCTCCTATATGAGTAGACACGTAAACATGGTAACTCAAAGAATCCCGAGACATGCCCAAATACGGGGCAAAATAAGAGGATATATAAGAATATGTAGAGCCTGGGTCAAATAATACCGATGCATCTCTATGACAGACCGAGACAATATCTGTAATGACAGAATCAGAAGCGACTGCCTCTGTACGAGCAGGAAGGGCATAATATCTGGCTTGAACCCCCCTCTAGGGTGACCTCTACCTCCCCAACCTCCACCTCAAGTTGGCTGAGCAGGTAGGGTGGCGGTTTGTGCTGTAATCATAGCCTGAAGATCCGGTGGAGCACGTTGTGGCTGAGAAGTCTGTGGAGGTGCACCCATCCTAAATCTGGGGCAATCCCTCACCATATAGCGTGTGTCGCCACACTCAAAACAAGCTCTGGGATGGCGTGGCTGCTGTGACTGGCTCGGGCTAGGTCTGCTGGACTGGCCGCTAGGAATACCCTGAGCAAGAGGCACACTAGATAGTAGCAGTGCATAATAAGGCTCCTGGGCCTAGAAGTGACCGAAATACCACTGGCGGATGGAAGAGTTGAATGGATGAGGCGACTCACATAACCCCTACTATGGTGAGCTACTGGGGCACGAGCACCAGAATAAGAACCAGTCTCTCGAGACCTCCTGACCTCTCTCTCCTCTCTATCCCGTGCAAGCATGCCCTCCAATCTCCTGGCGATACTCACAACCTACTGATAAGAAATATCCATCTCCAACTCCTTGGCCATACTAATCCGGATGCTGGGGTGGAGTCCCTCAATAAACCGTTGAACCCTCTCTCGAACTGTGGCAACCAAGGCCGGTGCATGTCGGGCCAAATCAC
Source organism: Nicotiana otophora (assembly GCA_000715115.1). NCBI lineage: Eukaryota > Viridiplantae > Streptophyta > Magnoliopsida > Solanales > Solanaceae > Nicotiana > Nicotiana otophora. The sequence continues at coordinate 100,881 of AWOL01S0001638.1, forward strand.
TGAAGCGAACTGCATACTCTGACACAACCATAGCACCCTGGCGCAGCTGCTCAAACTCCATGCTCCATGAGTCCCTGAGGCTCTGAGGGACATACTCTCTCAAAAACATGTCCTAGAACTGAGTCCATGTAAGTGAAGCTGCCTCAGCTGGACTACTCAACTCATAAGCACGCCACCACTGATAGGCTGCTCCTCTAAGCTGGAATGTAGTAAAAGAAACCCCACTCGTCTCTGCTACGCCCATAGTACGAAGAATAAGATGACACTCCTCCAGAAAACTCTGAGCATCATCTGTAGCCAATCTGCTAAAGGTAGGTTGGTGGTACTTCTTGTACCTCTCAAGTCAAAGATGAACCACCTCAGAAGTTGCTACCCTAACCTCGGGCTGAGCTGGAGTTACCGGTTGTACTGGTACAATCTCTGGAACCTGGTCAACCTGAACCCGCTAATATGGAGTATCGACCCTGAGCTAAGGTGCTGAACATGCTCAAAAACTGGACTAGAGTCTCCTGGAAGGCTGGTGCAGAAACAGGTACCTCAGGTGTCTGCCCTCCAACTGGAGCTACTGGGGGCTCCTCTGTAGGAGCTCGTGCGGGTGCTCTGGCTGCAGTGGATGTCCTCGGCCTCTATCCCGGCCCCGACCTCTTGCGGCTCTAGTAGGGGGCGCGGGTGCCTGGTCATCAGATCTGCTTGTACGTGTCCTCCCCATCTGTGAGAGAATAGAATACAGAAGTTTAGAATTTTTAAAGTCAACAATTTTCGCACGACAAGGAATCAAAGTAGTAAAATTTTTCTAACAGTTCCATAGCCTCTTGAAGATAAGTATAGACGTCTCCGTACCGATCCACGAGACTCTAATAAACCGTCTTGTGACTCATGACACCTATGAACCTAGAGATCTAATACCAACTTGTCACGACCCAATTTCCCCTCTATATGACATCGTGACGGCACCTAGTTTCTACGACTAGGTAAGCCTAACATTTACGGAATAATGAAATAAAAACATAAATTTAACAACTAACTGTAGAAGTAACAACATAACTGGGTACCATGCCGACTGGCATGTACAATAACCAACTATTCAAAATACACAAAAATTCCAAAAATCGGAACATCATGAATCACAAACAACAGAAAGAAAGTCTAGTGTCTCTATACATCAGAGTCTAACAAAGGAAAAATACAGAAGATAATGAAAATGGGAAAGAGTAGAAGGGGACTCCGAGGTCTGCGGACGTGGCAGATATACCTTGAAGTCTCCAAAGCTGTCCTGGCTCACTAATAGTGCGGCTGATAAGGAGCAGCTGGACCTGCACATGAAAACCATGTGCATAGAGTAGCATGAGTACACCACAATCGGTACCCAGTAAGTGCCAAGCCTAACCTCAGTCGGGTAGTGACGAGGTCAGGTTAGGGCCTTACTGGTGTGTGTATATATATATAATAATAATAATAAAACAAGGTATAATGAAATACCGCAGTAAAATAAAGACTGAAATTTAACAGGAATGAAATCATAGAAGACAACAGCTCGGTACACAAAGATAACAACAGGGGATCTCCCGAGATACCGTCTCGTAGTCCCAAACGTCAATTTGTAGTATAGGGGGATCTCCCAGAATACCGTTCCGTAGTCCCAAAGTAAATATACAGTACAGGGGGTCTCCAGGGATACCGTTTCGTAGTCCCAAAGTAAATATGCAATTCAAGAGGATCTTCCGGAATACAGTTCCGTAGTCCCAAAGTAAATATGCAGTACAGGGGAATCTCCCAGAATACCGTTCCGTAGTCCCAAAATAAATATGCAGTACAGGGGGATATCCTGGAATACCGTTCTGTAGTCTCAAAGTAAATATGCAGCCCAAACAATAGAATTAACAGCTACAACACGAAATCCTAAAATTTAGAGAAAGTACAAGTCAAGGAAAAGCAGGAATTTCACTAAACATGTTGCACGGAGTTCAGATTAGCAATTAAGGCAAGTAGACATGCTATTCTAAGCTAACAGGATACTACACATGCTGATTAAAATCGGGGTTTTACAACAACTAGCCCGTGTACGTACTCATCAACTCACGTACACGGTACTCACATACCAAAATAGTACCAAATCCTAAGGTGATTCCCACCATACAAGGTTAGGCAAGCCACTTAACTCGAACCAAGCTCAATCAATTGGTCACAATGCCTTTCCCACAAATATCCGGCTATGAATGGCCCAAATCTAGCCAACCGCTATTACATATCATAAATACAACCATAATAGACTCATCTAATTAATGAAATCAATACTTTAACAAAAATTCCAAAATTCGCCCTAAAATGTCGAACCGGGCCCACGTCTCGGAATCTGGCAAAAATTATAAAATTCGAAAGTCCATTCACTCACGAGTCCAACCATACCAAATTTATCAAAATCCGACCTCAAATGCCACTCAAAACACCAAATCAAACTCTTCAAATCCCTAGCATCCAACTCCTAGTTTCCACCTTAAATACATATTAACTAGGTGGGAAAATAAATGGGGAAGCAAGATTATTGATCAAAAATAAGCACAAGGGACTTAACTCAAGAAACCCCTCAAAATGCTCCCAGGCAATCACCAAACCCGAGTTCAAAATGTTGAAAATGAGCAAAAATCGCAAACCTGTGCATTTAAGTGTTCTGTCCAGAAATCTCACACCTACGGACACTCTGTCATATCTGCGACGCCGCACCTGCAGAAATGCCATTGCAGGTGCGGATTCAACTTAGAATCCCAGGTTCCGCTCCTGCGGCTATGCGACCGCATCTGCGACTATCGCAGGTGCGGAAATGTATCGCACTTGTGGTTCCTGCCCAGCTCCTTCTTGGCCGCATCTGCGGCTCCTCCTTCGCACATGCAATCTCGCACCTGTGGTCTCCCCTCTGCAGGTGCGAAAACACCTTAAACCAGAAAATCTTCAGCAACTAGCCTAAGTCCAAATCCAATCCGTTAAGCATCTGAAACACACCCGAGGACCCCGGGACCTCAACTAAACATACTAACAAGTCCTAAAACACCATACAAACTTAGTCGATCCCTCAAATCACATCAAACAACGCTAAAAACACGATTGCCCTCTGATTCAAACTTAATAAACTTGAAACTGTAAACTTCTACAATCGATATTGAAACATATCAAATCACATCCGATTGACCTCATTTTTTTCACATAAGTCATATTCGACATTACGGACCTTCTCCAACTTCCGGAATCGGAATCTGACTCCGATATCAAAAAGTCGACTACCGGTCAAAATTTCCAAAAATTTGACTTTCGCCATTTCAAGCCTAAATGAGCTACAGACCCCCAAACCACAATCCGGACACACCCCTAAGTCCAAAATTACTCAATGGAACCGACGAAACTCCATTCCAAAATCGTCTTCACACAATTCCGACTACGGTCAAAATCCTAAGACTTAAGCTCCCATTTTAGGGACAAAGTGTCCCAAAACACTCCAAAACCCAAAAACAAAACCTCCCAGCAAGTCACATAAGCATAAAAAGGTCCGGGAGAAACAGTAAATAGGGGATCGGAGCTAATACACTCAAAATGACCGGTCGGGTCGTTACATGATTAATTTTACAAAGAACGTTCTGCCATAAATATGGATGTTGTTGTTATATGTGGAAAGCCTGTTATAGAGAGTAAAATATAACTTAAAAAATCGATTCCGAAAAATACTTATCTTTTATAGTGAATGAATATTATATAGGGTTTTTGTTATAAAAGATTTGACTGTATGTCAAGTGTCCTGAAATTGAGCGAATTCACGGAGAAAATCGTCACCTAACTTAAGCTTGGTAAGACTCACGTGCATTTCCTTTTTCCGGTAAATCAATATATGCAAGACATGTGTTTGTAAATAGACTCATCTTACTTAACATGGTTAACTAATTCATATTTTTACCTAATAAAATTACTTTAAGGATGCATGAACTGCATCTGGAGGAAACGACACAATAACTAAGTTGTTAACTGTCTTTGTGCGCCAAAAGGTGAGATAACAACTACTCAACAACTACCTGCAATCAAGAACTACCTGCAATCAAGAACTAAGTTTGTATACGATAACAACAACAACCCAGTATAACCTCACAGGTGGAGTCTGGGGAAGGTAGTGCTACTTGAAGGTCAAGTGTCACGACCCAAAATCCCGCCACAGGCGTCGTGATGGCACTTCGTCTCTAACACTAGGTAAGCCTATTATAATAACAATTCATGCCATTTTTTTTAAATAGATAATCGAAACCAACAGCGGAAATAATTACAAATATAACAACCTCCCAAGACTGGTAATACTGAGTCACAAACTCTAACTGAATATATGAAATGATCTCAAGGATCTCAATACTGTTTGATTAATAATTAACAGTACAATAAAATGAAAAGACTTCAAGGGACTGTGACGATCAAGCAGCTCTATCTTGAATCTTTGCGATACACTTTAACTTTGTCCGAGTCCAATAGCTCCAATACCTGACTCTGCACAAAAATGTGCAGAAGTATAGTATGAGTACAGCACAGTCGGTACCCAGTAAGTATCAACACTAACCTCATTGGAGTAGTGACGAGGTACAGTCAAGACACTCACTAGTCAACCAGGATATACACAACAGGGCAACAAAAACACCATTAATATTGCTCAACAAATAGGCCGAATGAATCTCTTTCAAGTACACCCAATTAATCAAGTCCTTCAAATATAATTCTTTCGCCTATATGCTTCTCAAATAATAATCTTCAGGATATAATATTTTCCAATAAATATATTTTGAATATACTCCCTTCAAATAAATATATTTCAAATATAATCCTTTCAAATAAATCTCTTTCAAATATATTCCTTCAAATAAATATCTTTCAAATATAATTCCTTCAAATAAATATATTTCAAATATAATTCTTTCAAATAAATCTCTTTCAAATATAATTCCTTCAAAAAATATCTTTCGAATAAATGTCACCCTGTGACACCTCATTTCAAAATCATAAAATGCGGGTCTCATCCCACTTTCATATTTCCACAGCACCTCATGCCAATATTTTTATCAAAACTTCACGGACTACTCACGTGTCCAATATTATCATCATTTAACCATGGCACCTCGTGCCCACATTTCATATCACAACTGCACGGACAATCCACGTGCCAATATCATCATTTATTACTCATGGTACTTTGTGCCCACATTTCATATAAAAACTGGACGGACAGTTCACGTGCCAATATCATCATTATTTACTCACGGCACCTCGTGCCCACATTTCATATCACAACTGCACAGACAGTTCGCGTGCCAATATCATCATTATTTACTCACGGCACCTCATGCCCACATTTCATTTCATAATCCACCTAGCAATAACCATGGGCTCCCAATTTCAACATAGATCAGACTATTATCAATTTACACACAATAAGACAAATTGCACAAGGCATAAAAATAAACACAAGGAAAATCAGAATATCACATAAAAATTACCAACGCAATAACCCCACATCATCACATATCATCCCTGACAATAGCCACCATTATCTCTCCTATAGCCACCCTTATCAATCCTATAATAGCCTCCATTATCCCTCCGCCCTGACAATATCAATAGCCACCCTTATTACTCATATAGCCACCCTTATCTCTCATATAGCCACCCTTATCGCTCCACCTAGATAATATCCCAACACATATAACAAAGGTAAAATGTCACCCTTATACCCACATAATATTAACAGTGAAATGCCACCTTTATATCCTCAAAATAATAACTCAAATAACACAATAATTTACACGGAATATTATCACGGCAACATAACAAAATCAATTCATATCACAATTTGCCCAATGGCCACAACCAATTCCAAAGATATAACAAAATCAATTAATTTCACAATAAATAGTCCAAGGCTCCACACAATGTGTATAAAACCTCAAAACAACAACAGAGAAAGAAATACTTAGTATAGGGCAACGCCTTCATTAATCCAAATTCTTGATAATTATATAACGCCTCAGTTTAAACTTATTTCATTAATTATTTGCAGATGGAAAATCCATAATATAATTATTTCCAAGAAATATCAAATCACCAATCTCACGGAATTCACATATATATACAAGCAATAACCACATCAAATTGTCATATAAAAACAAATTCAACAAACGCGAATTGAGGCATGGCAAATAGATGATTTAATAAATTCCAACAATTATCCGATTTACTACACAATGTGCCTAAGACTTTAACCCAATCAATTTTCCACATATAGGCCCAAGTACGTACTCGACACCTCGCGTACACAGCTTTTCACATTTCACAAATGGCACATAAGACTTGATGCTTAAGGGTAATTCCCCTACTCAAGGTTAAGCAAGATCCTTACCTTTTTGAAGTTAGGCCGATATTCTAAAATTGCCTTCTTGCTTGAATTGGCCTCCGGATAGCTCGATTCTATCCAAATTAATCCAATTCAGTCAACACTAATTATAGAAATTAATTCCAGATAAAAATACTAATTTTCCAACAAAATCCGAAATTTAACTCAAAATGTTCCAACAAAATTCGAAATTTAACTCAAAAATCATCGTCTCGGAATCTGACAAATTATAAAATCCGACAATCCATTCAATTACGAGTCCACCCATACCAATTTTATCAAATTCCGATAATAACTCGACCTCCAAATCTAAAATTTCAGTTCTTGAAACGTTTTGCAAAAATCTTGAATTCTTCCATTTAAATCTGAAATAAATGATGAATATAACCATGAATTTATGAAATATAATCACTTTTGGATATAAGACACTTACCCAAGTCGAAGTCGTGAAGAAATCCTCAAAATCACCCGAGAACCGTGCTCCAAAAATCCAAAACGAAATGAAGAAAATGACCTTTTTTTATCCTTAAGTTTCTGTCTATCCATTACTAAAAGCCCATTTTCCGTCACTAAAATTCCATTTTTCGTCACTAAAAGTCCACACCAGAACTTGCTTGCACCAACAGTTATTTGTTTCACTAAAAAGGCTCTAACTCCATCATACGAACTCGGAATTCAACGATTCTTGTTCTTATGAGTCACAAATAATAATATAAACCTAGTCGTTCGATCGAAACTTAATTCGGAGCTCATTTGCTCAATGTGATACCAATTTTGCTCGTTAAATAATTAACTCATGTTTTGCGCTAAAAACCTAATCGCGACTTGATGAAATTAGACCAAACTTTCTATATCACTCATATAATTCATTATCAAAATCCCGGAAGTATCGAAATCAAATTTCAATCTTTAAACTAAAAATGGACCTTTGGATCATTATATGCTTATGCTGAAAACATCGAATTCCTCCAAAACTCTTCCTCGACAGCGTGTAGTGTATCAATCATAACTTCTTGTATTCAACTCCAACTGCCAAACAATTTAAATTTCTGCAAACTAGATATAAAGGGCTACAATCTTCATGTTTTTCTCATCACCCAACTCCTTATATATTGCGGGATAAGCTTCCAAAATCAGCCATGTGCAGCAGAAATTTCTGGCGATGCACACTGTTGTAGCCAAAATCTGTAGTATCAGCTTCAGTCAATCAATCATAACCTTTTATAAAAATGTATGAATGATAAATGGTTTATCATTATGGAAACTAGAATCAAAGGTCTACAACTTTTATTTTTTGATAATTTCCATATTCTTTATAGATTTCGAGATATAAGCTTCCAAAGTCAGCTCTGTGCATTAGAAATTTCGCACATTGCTGTCAAAAAGACCAGCAGTTAAAAATAATCTGAAACCACTCTGAAACTCACCCGAGGCCCGCGGGATCTCAACTCAATACACCAACAAGTCCTAAAATATCATACGAACTTACTTGAAACCTCAAATCACATAAAACAACGCTAAAATCATGAATCATACCCCAATTCAAGCTTAAGGAACTTAAGAATTTCCAACTTCTACATTTGATGCCGAAACCTACCAAATCAATTCCGATTGACCTCGAATTTTGCACACAAGTCATAAATGATATAACGGATCTATACGAATTTTCAAAAGTGGATTTCGACTCCGATATCAAAAAGTCAACTCCCCAGTCAAACTTCTCAAAAATTCAACTTTTGCCATTTCAAGCAAAAATTCACTACGGACTTCCAAATAATTTTTCGGACACGCTCCTAAGTCCAAAATCACCATACGGAGCTATTGGAATCATCAAAACTCTATTTCGGGGTCGTTACACATAATTTACTATCCGGTTAATTATTTCAACTTAAGCTTCCAAAACAAGAATTGTTCTTTCAATTAAATTCTGAATCATCCGAAAACCAAACTTGACCACCCTCACAAGTCATAATACATATTGCAAAGCTGCTTGAGACCTTAAGCCACCGAACGGAATGTAAATTTTTAAAATAACAAGTCGGGTCGTTACATCCTCCCCTTCTTAAAACATGCGTTCCTCCTCGAACGTGCCAAGAAGTTTTCTTAGGATATTAAATTTCTGAGTGTATTATTTCACACATACTCGCGGGTGATTCTACATCATCACAATTTAGCATGGGTCCGACAACACCATCTCAGTTGAGATTATTTCTTTTATCCTCATTTATAAACTTTAAAGCCAACTTCTTATACTCCAATTAATTTCAAAAGGCCTTACTATCACATCAACGTACGGTATTAGTTTCAACCAGCTATAGCAACTCATGCCTACGCACACATCAACGTATGCCCATAACTATATCTCTAGTCATAATGGTTGTTTATGATTAATTCCAGCATCCTCAATTAATCTCATATTAACTAAAATCTCATTTCAAATTTTTGCAACACTGACAGCAACACGCGAGGCATGAAGACCTCATAATTATTTATCCAAATCAACGAGTCGCATTTAACACCACCTGGGCACTCACCTTATAGGCGAAAACTCAATGTTTACAGCACAAATATGGCTAAATATGTACAGAAATATATATAAGAATTATCAAATAAGCCTAACAGGCATGACTCCCTATTAATACTATAGTACAAATTTAATTTCATAGAGGGAGAATTTAAAATCATAAATTTTTCACCACGAGGACCTCTTCCTTATATAACTTCCACCGAAACTTGTAGCCTAGTTTAAATATTTCACATCATATAAAAATGTGAGGATCTCATCCTCAACTCCGAATCACAAGTATTTTGCACATTGTGCCAACTGAGATTTTCCATTCCCTTTCTTTCTTCTTTTTAATAAATTCCGTAAACGATTTTCACAATACATAATGAACCCCCATACAAATAGGGCAAGTAATTCATAAAATTGAACTCAATTATTCCGAAATCACATCAAAACCCACTATAGTGAGTAATAGAAAGTCACTTTTGGACTCATAGCTCTCAGTAGTGTACAAAACAAAATGATAGACACGGGCTAATACCATCAAATCTACCAACATGGATAAACATATAAATAGGTTTTGGAATTACGAAGTTCACCCATAAGTGGAGCATAATAGGAGGACTCGCCTCGATACTCAAAACCGAATCAAACTAAGGAAAATATTCTTTTATAATAAATCAGTATCGTACATGTAATGACACCATCTACTGTAGAAGCCTAAGCCATACCATATCAATTATATCAACGGGTCGAGCCTCCCCCTCTAGGGCGCCTCTACCCGCCTGTCCTCTACCCCTAACTGACTATGCATGTGGGGTAATAACTGGAATAGAGCTTGTAGCCTGAGTATTCTGATGAAATCTGCCTCTCCCAAGTCTGGGACAATCTCTCATGATGTGCCTAGTATCACCACACTGATAACAACCCTTCTGCAGGTTTGGCTACTCATACTGAGTTTGTGCCAGATAACTAGAATAACCATTATAAGAACCATATGTCAGTGGTGCATTAAAAAAACTTACTAGAGCACCCCGAGTATTCTAAAATTGTTTCCATGACCCCGCTGATACTAAAATGTAGAATTATTAAGGACACGGGAATACCGCAAGTCCCAGCATCATCCCATACAAATCTCAGCTCTTAATCATATACAAGTTTCGGAGAACCTTTCAATACCACATAAATACATCTCAGGCCAAAACTGATATAACACATGACCCCGTAATCTGATCATTGATAGTGGACTCCCCTCACTTGGCGCGAAGCCATAGGACACATTCTGATGATCCACAATACTAACCTTCATCGCTCGTACGACACCGGTCATAAGATACCTCAAACCATTTATTTGGCGCATGTTATCCTCGTGACAGTTAAACTCGCTTCCTCCAGTGTCTTGGCTGCTAGTATGTACCCTTCGCTAAATCGAAGTCCCATACGAAACACATAGTCTCTAATACCACCAACTATCTTCTGATCTACATCCACATCGTGGCCCTACCACGATTCTGATGATTAGGAAACTAATTAAATCTTCTTAAGATTGTAATTATCAACCAGATGTCAGAACCTACTGCACCCCCATGTGCACAACGGAATGATCTCTCAATACTTCCGCATCCTCAATCTGGACAGCACGTGGTAACAATGGTTGAGAAACCCTGTAACCCCTCTGTAGAATCATGAACCATTGGCGCATAGTTGATACCGAGTGTACAATTTTATACACGGGTGGATGCAAAAGAACATAAGATATATGCTTCAAGCTGAATAAATGTTGCACAATAAGGAATGAAAGAATTGAAAATTTTCCTACTAGCTATGTAGCCTCTCGAAGATAAATACAGACGTCTCCGTACCAATCCGCAAGACTCTATTAACCTCGTTCGTGACTCGTAGAACCTATGAACCTAGATCACTGATACCAACTTGTCACGACCCAAAATCCCGCCACAGGTGTCGTGATGGCACTTAGTCTCTAAGACTAGGTAATTCAATTATAATAACAATTCAAGCCAATTGTTTTCAATAGATAATCGAACCAACAGCGAAAATAATTACAAATATAAAGACCTCCCAAGACTGGTAATACTGAGTCACGAACTCTAACTGAATACATGAAATGATCTCAAGGATCGAATACTCAATACTGTTTGATTAATAATTAACAGCACAATAAAATGAAAAGACTTCAAGGGACGGTGACGACCAAGCAGCTCTACCTTGAATCCTTGCGAACACACTATAACTCTGTCTGAGTCCGATAGCTCCAATACCTGACTCTACATAAACATATGCAGAAGTGTAGTATGAGTACACCACAGTCGGTACCCAGTAAGTATCAAGACTAACCTCATTGGAGTAGTGACGAGGTACAGTCAAGACACTCACTAGTCTAATAACCTGTGCAATATAGTATACAAAGCAAAACAGGAAACAAATAATAATAATGGCAACACTAATCAACCAGTGATATACACATCGGGGCAACAAGTACACCATTAATTTTGCTCAACAAATAGTAAGTACAAGTACACCTAATTAATCAAGTCTTTCAAATATAAATCCTTCGCCTATATGCTTCTCAAATAATAATTTTCAGGATATAATGCTTTCCAATAAATATATTTCGGATATACTCCCTTCAAATAAATATCTTTAAAATATAATCCTTTCAAATAAATCTCTTTCAAATATATTCCTTCAAATAAATCTCTTTCAAATATAATTTCTTCAAATAAATATCTTTCAAATATAATTCTCTCAAATAAATCTCTTTCAAATAAAATTCCATCAAATAAATATCTTTCGAATAAAAGTCACCCTGTGACACCTCATTTCAAAATCATAAAATACGGGTCTCAACCCACTTTCATATTTCCACGGCACCTCATGCCAATTTCTCTATCAAAACCGCACGGACAACTCACGTGCCAAATGTTATCATCATTTAACCACGGCACCTCGTGCCCACATTTCATATCACAACTGCACGGACAATTCACATGCCAATATCATCATTATTTACTCACCGCACTTCGTGCCCACATTTTATATAACAACTGCACGGACAATTCACATGCCAATATCATCATTATTTACTCACGGCACCTCGTGCCCACATTTCATATCACAACTGCACGGATAGTTCACGTGCCGATATCATCCTTATTTACTCACGACACTTAGTGCCTACATTTTATTTCATAATCTACCTGGCAATAACTAAAGGCTCCCAATTTCAACATAGATCGGACTATTATCAATTTACCAACAACAAGACAAACTGCACAAGGTATAAAACTAAACACAAGGAAAATCACATCATCACATGAAAATTACCAACGCAATAACCTCACATCATCACATATCATCCATGACAATAGCTACCCTTATCACTCATATAGCCACCCTTATCTCTCATATAGCCATCCTTATCGCTCCACCCAGACAATATCCCAACACACATAACAACGGTGAAATGCCACCCTTATACCGACATAATATCAACAGTGAAATACCACCTTTATATCCTCAAAATAATAACTCAAATAACACAACAATTTACACGAAATATTATCACGACAACATAACAAAATCAATTCATATCACAATATGCCCAATAGCAACAACCAATTCCAAAGATATAATAAAATCAATTAATTTTACAACAAATAGTCCAAGGCTCCACGCAATATGTATAAAACCTCAAAACAACAACAGAGATGAAAAATACTCAGTATAGGGCAATGCCTTCATTAATCCAAATTCTTGATAATTATATAACGCCTCAGTTTAAACTTATTTCATTAATTATTTGCAGATGAAAAATCCATAATATAATTATTTCCAGGAAATATCAAATCACCAAACTCACGGAATTCACATAAATATACAAGCAATAACCACATCAAATTGTCATATAAAAACAAATTCAACAAACGCGAATTGAGGCATGGCAAATAGATGATTTAATAAATGCTAACATTTATTCAATTTACTACACAATATACCTAAGACTTTAACCCAATCAATTTTGCATATATAAGCCCGAGTACGTACTCGTGACCTCACGTACACAGCTTTTCACATTTCACAAATGGCACATAAGACTCGATGCCTAAGGGGTAATTCCCTCACTCAAGGTTAGGCAAGATACTTACCTTTTTGAAGTTAGGCCGATATTCTAAAATTGTATTCTTGCTTGAATTGACCTCCGGACAGCTCAATTCTATCCAAATTAATTCAATTTAGTCATTACTAATTATAGAAATTAATTCCATATGAAAATACTAATTTTCCAACAAAATCCGAAATTTAACTCAAAATTTTCCAACAAAATTCGGAATTTAACTCAAAAATCGTCGTCTCGGAATCTGACAAAATTTATAAAATCCAACAACTCATTCAATTACGACTCCATCCATATCCATTTTATCAAATTTCGATAACAACTACACCTCCAAATCTAAAATTTTAGTTCTTGAAATGTTTTGCAAAAAACTTGATTTCTTCCATTTAAATTCGAAATAAATGATGAATATAACCATGAATTTATGAAATATATTCACTTTTATATATAGGACACTTATCCAAGTCGAAGTCGTGAAGCAATCCTCAAAATCACCCAAGAATCGTGCTCCAAAACTCCAAAACGGATGAAGGAAATGACCACTTTTTGGTCCTTAAGTTTCTGCCCATCCCTTACTAAAAGCCCATTTTCCGTCAATAAAAGTCTATTTTTCGTCACTACAAGTCCACAACAGAACTTACTTGCACCAGCAGTTTTTGTTTTCACTAAAAAGGCTCTAACCCCATCATACGAACTCGGAATTCGACGATTCTTGTTCCTATGAGTCACAAATAATAATATAAACCTAGTCGTTCAATCGAAACTCAATTCAAAGCACATTTTCTCAATGTGACACCGATTTCGATCGTTAAATAATTAACTCATATTTTGCACTAAAAACCCAATCACGACTTAATGAAATTAGACCAAACTTTCCAAATAACTCCTATTATTCATTATCAAAATTCCGAAAGTCTCAAAATCACATTTCGATCTCTAGAATTAAAAATGGACCTTTAGATCATTACATGCTTATGCTGAAAATATCAAACGCTTCCAAAACCCTTCCCCGACAGCCTGTAGTATATCAACCATAACTTCTTGTATTCAACTCCAACTGCCAAACAGTTTAAATTTCTGCAAACTAGATACAAAGAGCTACAACGTTTATGTTTTTCTTATCACTCAGCTCCTTATAGATTGTGAGATATAAGCTCCCAAAGTCAGCCATGTGCAGCAAAAATTTCTGGCGATGCACACTGCTGTAGCCAACATCTGCAGTACTAGCTTCAGTCAATCAATCATAACTTTTTGTACAAATGTTCGAATGATGAATAGTTTATCATTCTGGAAACTAGAATCAAATAGCTACAGCTTTTATGTTTTGATAATTTCTAGATTGTTTATAGATTATGAGATATAAGCTTCCAAATTCAGCTCTGCGCATCAGACATTTTGCACAATGCTGTCAAAACAACCAGCAGTTAAAACTGATCTGAAACCACTCCGAAACTCACCCGAGGCTCTCGGGACTTCAACCCAATATACCAACAAGTTCTAAAATATCATACGAACTTAGTTGAAACCTCATATCACATAACACAATGCTAAAATCACGAATCATACCCCAATTCAAGCTTAAGGAACTTAAGAATTTTCAACTTCTACATTCGATGCCGAAACCTACCAAATCAGTTTCGATTGACCTCAAATTTTGCACACAAGTCATAAATGACATAGCGGATCAATAAAAAATTTTAGAACTGGATTCCGACTCCGATATCAAAAAGTCAACTCCCCGGTCAAACTTCCCAAAAATTTAACTTTCGCCATTTCAAGCAAACATTCACTACGAACTTCCATATAATTTTTTGGATACGCTCCTAAGTCCAAAATTACCATACAGAGCTGTTGGAATCATCAAAATTCCATTTCGAGGCTGTTTACACATAATTCACTATCCGATAAATTATTTCATCTTAAGCTTCCAAAACAAGAATTGTTCTTTCAATTAAATCTTGAATCATCCGAAAACCAAACTTGACCACCCTCGCAAGTCATAATACACATTTCAAAGCTGCTCGAGACCTTAAGCCACCGAACGGAACGTAAATTCTTAAAATGACAAGTCGGGTCGTTACATAAAGAGGTTGTTCCAATAGACCCAAATATTGTGAATTCCTATATAGCACTGGAAATTATACAACTAGCTAGCTTGTCATCTTTGAACATATCGCATATAAAACATAGAGTTGAAACGACTCAAGTGCTAAAGGAATTAAATGGCTCTTGCCATGAAAGGTTTTGGTGTTGAAACGATTTAAGATCCGTGAGTTGGAAAAGCCAGAGATTGGAATTTGTGTCTAAACTTTGAAAGTTGACACCGAGCTCATCCCAGAATGAATGAGAAATTGGACATTCTAGGAGGATGTGGGGATTAGTTTCAATGGACAATTTGCAAACTACACACAAGTTGTTTATAAAGATACATGTATGGCACAAGTACTAGCAATTTTCATATTGTAATTTACAAGAGCGGCTCTTTTCATTACATTTAGCTCCACTAAGTGTCAATACACTTTAAGATGGACGACACGTGGACTTAGTGGCATGAGATTCCAGACAATTCAAGGAGTAAAGAAATGCAAAAGTTTTAAGGCAATAATGTTCTTTGATATTGGTAGTGTGTGAACACAATCCCACATGAAAGGCAGAAAAGAAAAATAAGTTATTTATAAGGAGTCGGATACTCTTAATGGTGTGAGGCCTTTTGGAGAAAACCGTGCAGGTTTGGCCCAAAACAAACAATATCACACCATGTTAAGAGTATCTTTGGGCCGTTTTAGCCTAACAATTGGTATCAGAGTCAATGCTTTGGCGAGACGAGTATGGAGATGGTGAAGTGATGGCATAGGGCCTGGCTTAGTACATTTGCCCATCTGTGGGTCGATTCACTACTTTTACCCATAGCTTCAAAGACGCACACATAGCCTCTCCTTGTGCTCGGTGACCGTAAATACTCAGATCACATAGGTGGCACCCAGTTAATTTCTAAATTAGCACATAAATGGTGATGCTTAAGGGGGGATTATTTGGAGTGTGTGAACAAAATCCCACATAAAAAGTAGAAAAAAGAAAAATAATCTACTTATAAGGAGTTGGATACTCTTAATGGTGTGAGGCCTTTTGGGAAAAATCGTGCGTGCTTGGCCAACATGGACAATATCACATCATCTTAAGAGTATCTTTGGGCCGTTCTAGCCCAACAACATCACGGCTTCTAATAAGTTTCTTTTCAACTGGATCATAGAAACGATAGCCAATTCTTTCTTGACTATAACTAATGAAGATAGACTGCCTAGTTTTAACATCAAACTTTGACCTTTCATCCTTAGGGACATACACAAAGGCCTTACATCCAACGACTCTCAAGTAATCATAAGAAACATTCTTACCAAACCAAACTCTGTCAGGGACATCACCATTCAAAGCAACAGTAGGAGACAAATTGATAACATAAGCAGCAGTATTAAGTGCTTCTGCCCAAAAGGAGTCTAGCAGCTTAGCATCTGAAAGAAAACATATAACCATATCAACTAAAGTTCTATTCATCCTCTCTGCTACACCATTTAATTGAGGAGTCTTTAGAGGAGTTTTCTGATGTCGAATGCCCTGCGATCTGAAATAATTATCAAGCGAGCCCATATACTCACCACCATTGTCTGAGCGGATGCATTTTAATTTCTTCCTTGTCTGCCTCTCAACCAAGATACTCAAGCACTTGATCCTTGGACTTCAAAGAAAATACCCAGAGTTTGCGAGAATGATCATCAATAAAAGTCATAAAATAAAGTGCACCACCACGGGACCTTACTTTAAAAGGACCACATAAATCAGAATATACCAATTCCAGCAAATCAAGGTTTCTTGAAGGGGAATGACTCTGAAAAGAATCTCTTTTCTGTTTCCTAGCTAAGCAATAAACACATCTCTGTAACTTTGCTTGTTTTACTCCAGAAAGAAAATTCTTCTTAGCCAAACTATCAATCCCCTTCTCACTCATATGACTTGGCCTTATATGCCATAACTCTGATGGAGTATCATTCTCCACCAAATTAACTGAGTCAATAGAAATGGAGTCATGCATTTTGTACAAGTGAGATACCTTGATACCTCAAGCTACAACCATTGAACCTCTAGTAAGCCACCACCAAGGATATTATAATAACCATCATCATCAAGCTTTCCTGCAGAGATTAGATTCAGGAGAACATCTGGAGCATGCTTGACATTGTTCAGAACTAACCTGGAGCCACTGTTAGTTTTCAAACAAACAATACCAATGCAAAATATATCAACCTCGCCGTCATTGCCTATTTTTAACTTTCCAAAGTTACTTGGAGTGTAAGTAGAACAGTATTCCTTCTTTGGTGTAACATGAGAAGTGGCACTTGAATCCACAAACTACCTAGTCTCATCATGAACAAAATTAATGACATCTTTGACATGGGCAAAAAGAAGACCATCAACCACAACAGTAGCAACATTATTTTTATTGTCGTTGTTGACCTAAGTAGTTTTGGTTTTGATGATTGATAATGGAACACATACATGAATCAGGTCCATGAACAATGTACACATGTCACGATCAGATTCAAGCACAAGGCATGCACGTAAAGGGAATAAGTATAAGCAGTTATATTAGATATTCCCTGAAAGAAAAGGTTGCATAATTGATAAGGAGCAGGATTCCTTACTTGAAGAGAACTCTATCCAAGATAAGGAAAGAGTTAGAGATTGAAGTTAACTAGAACTCTTCCATCAAGAAAGAGTATAGCATTAGAACTCTAGTTAATCCTAATCCTACTAACTCTGTATATTTCGGTTGTGTTCTCTTTTACAGATGACGCACAAACGCTGAAGTTAAGCAAGAATTGAGAGCAAAATAGTAAGGCATTTTGCGAGAAATTTTTGTGTGTTTTAAGTGTGCGAACCTGGAGCTAAATGAACCAGATAGAAGAACCAGTTCCATGTGTCTGTATTATATTCTAGTTCAATTGTAGTAGGACTTTTGATTTATACCCTTCAGCTTTCTTAAAAGCAAATTGTTTTAGGTACTTGAGTTGTATTGTTCAAGTTAGAGTTAACTTGAAGCAGTCGCAATAGCCTGTGGCTGGTTGCTACAAGGGTTAGAGGTAATCCTTAGGTTTACAAGAGGTTTGTACACATTGTTGTTTTGGCTCAGAGTTGTAGTGAAGTTTTGGAAAAAATCCTACTGAGAAGTAGGTCGTAGTTTTTTCACCTTTTGAGCCTGGTGTTTTCCACGTAAAAATACTTTCTGTATTTCTTATTCCACTACTATAGTGTAAGAAACTCGTAGAAGAACCAAGTCCTTCTATAATTAGTGCACGTGAAAAATTGGACATCACACAAATCACCCTCTCCCTCTTGTGTGGTATTAAAGTATAAAACATCAGTTGGTATCATAGCAGGTTATATTGGAAGAGGCTAACACCTTAGAAAAAGATCAAAATGAGTGCACCACCTGGAAATTGGGAAGGGCAATTTACTGATAGGCCACCACTCTTTAATGGTCAGTACTACTCTTGGTGGAAGACAAGGATGGGAGATCACATACAGGAAGAGGACTATGAGTTGTGGGATATAATCACTGATGGTCCACTGTCTACTTTGAATAAAAATACTGAAGGAGTAGATGTGCCAAAGACAAGAGCAGATTGCAATACTGAGGATTTGAAGAAGTGGGAAAAGAATGCCAAAGCCAAGAAATGACTTGTTTGTAGACTCGGTCCAGATGAGTACAGTAGAATCCAAGGCTGCTCTACTGCCAAGCAAATTTGGGACTCACTGCAAGTGGCCCATGAAGGAACAACTCAGGTAAAGATATCAAAAGAAACCCTACTATACTTTCAGCGTGAAAACTTTTCCATGAGAGATGGAGAAACCATTAAGAAGATGTACACAAGGTTCACTACATTGACAAATGAACTAAAATCTCTTGGTAGGATTATCCCTGAAGATGAGAGGGTTGAGAAGATACTAACTAGGGTCTTTCCAATCACATGGGAAAGCAAGATCACTGCCATTCAGGAATCAAAGAATATTGCTACATTTCATTTGGATGAGTTTATTGGAAATCTCACTGCTTATGAACTTAAAAGACAAACCATGAAAATTGATGTGCCTAAGAAGGAAAGGAGTCTCGCACTCAATATTATTGAATGTCCTGACATGGAAGATGATGAAATGGCAATGATTACCAAAGACTTCAAGAAGTACCTAAGGAGAGAAAAATGTCTCTTCAAGAAGTAGAAATTACAGCAATGCAAGAGCTCTAGAGAAGCAGGCTAATGATGGATGCTACAAGTGTGGAAAGATTGATCACATAATCAAGAACTGTCCTTTGTGGGAGATTGAATGGAAAAAGGAAAGAGTTGAACGAAGGAACAAGAAGAAGCAACAGATATGTCCCAAGAAAGGAAACAACAAAGGATCAACTAAGGAAATGGTTATTGCTTGGGGAGATAGTTCAGATGAGAGCTCGGATAATAATGATGATGATGATAATGAACGAACTCTAATGGCTATTGGAGAATCTAATGAAGAACCTGAAGTAGATGTCCATCAAATAAACGATAAAATTAAATTCCTATCGAAAGAGAGATTATCTGAATTACTGTTGGAATTAATTGATGAGTCTGAAGATGTGAATAATGAAAAGGAATAGTTGTCAAAGGAGTGTGTCATTTTGAAAGCTAAGTGCAAAAACCTAGAACTTAGGGCTTGTGAAATTGAAAATGAAAATGTTGTGTGAAGAACCAAGTTCATGCACTTGACACATATATTCTAGAACTTAGATCTGGAAATCTAAAACTGAAGTTAGGAACACGTAAAAAGATAGCTAGTGACACACAACTCTCACTAGAAAAGGATTTAGGAATGGTAAAAGATGAGCTGTATAAAAGAGACGAATTGGTGAGAACATTGAAAGAGGACTTGACTAAGGTTAAGCACGAGCTAGATAGAACATGTAAATGGAACAAGTCTTCTGATGCACTTTCATGGCTGTAAGAACACCATAGTAGCAACAGAAGAGGACTTAGCTTTGGGACTCTGCACCTAAGTAGGATCCCAAAAGCAAGTACCTCACACTCCTTGAGAACAAGATTTGCACACACTATGGTAACACTGGTCACTATAAGATTGAATGCACTGCAAAAGAAAAGGCAAGTTAAAAGAATAAAAACTTTGTTCTAGGGAAGAATAGGTTGCCAAGTTGGGCTAAAAAGAATTTGATTTATCCTTTTACCTATAGAAAAGGACCCAAACTAGTTTGGGTTCCTAAGACTAACCCATGATTTCCTTTTGCAGGTCTAAGTGAAAGAGATCGGCCAAATACGGTACATGGATAGTGGTTGCTCAAAGCACATGACAGGAAGCAAGAACCAGATCCTTTCACTTGAGGACCTTAAAGGAGATAATGTCTTTTTTGGAAATGGAAAAAAGGTGAGATCATTGGGGTTGGAAAGGTAGGTAAGTCTGACTCTCACTCTATTGAGAATGTCTACATGATAGATGAACTGAAGTATAGCCTAATAAGTGTATCATAACTGTGTGATAGAGATAACATGGTAGCTTTCACCTATACAAAATGCTTTGTGATAAATCTTACCACTGTATAGATAGTTTTGGAGGGAAAAAGAGTGAATAATATATATGTGGTAGATATGTCCACACTTTTAGATAATGAACTCACTTGCTTAAGTGTGTTGGACAATGATCCCCTCCTTTCGCACAAGAGACTTGGACATGCAAGTATAAGTTAAATCAACAAATTATTCTCCAAGGACTTAGTGATAGGACTGACTAACATTAAATTCAAGGAAGATAAAGTTTGTGAGGCTTGTGCAAGGGGAAAGTAGGTAAGATCCTCTTTTAAAAGCAAGAAAATGGTAAGTATTACCAGGTCGATAGAACTGGTCCATATGAATTTATGTGGACCAATGAGTACTATGAGCAGAGGTGGTAAGAAATATGTTATGGTGCTTATTGATAATTATTCTAGGTTTACTTGCAGCAATTAGGTCTGATCATGGTACTGAGTTTCAGAATGCTAAATTTTCTGAATTTTATGATAAGCATGGCATAGATCATAATTTTTCTACTCCTAGAACTCCAAAACAAAATGGAGTAATTTAAAGAATTAATAGGACTTTGGAATCAATGGCTAGGACTATGCTACTTTCTAGTAAAATTGCCTCATATCTTTTGGGCAGAAGTTATGAACATTGCATGTTACATAATAAATAGGTGCATGACTAGACCTGTTGTTGAGAAAACTCCCTATGAGTTACTTAAATAAATAAAGCCAAATATGTCCCACCTTAGGGCATTTGGATGCAAGTGCTTTGTGAACAATAGTGGAAAGGACTCCCTATGTGTGTAGAAGAAAGTGTACATGTTATCTTTGATGAAACTAACATTCTTTCTGAGAGGCAAAAACCAGATGATGAAGAAATTGGGCTGGTAAGAAACTCAAATGAAACAACAGTCCACCCTGAAGCTGCACCACATGAAGGAACACGTCCTTCCATCCTGGGCAACCTATCAGGGGGAACTGAACATAGAGGAACTGATCCTCAAACCTCGAGGGAACATGTCTATGAACATTTTCCTCAGTAACAAAACATTGAAGGAACATCTAGAGAAAATCAGTTGGTTGTGAAACCTTACAAGTATCAAAGTTCTCATCCATTGGGAACATAATCACTTATCCAACCTCTGGAATCAAAACCAGATCTTCTTTAAAGAACCTTTGTGATTTTGATGCTTTTTTATCTCTTATTGAACTTAAAAATATTTTTGAGGCTTTGCAGGATGCAGATGGGGTGAATGCAATGCAAGATGAACTCAATCAATTTGAGAGAAGTCAAGTTTGGCATCTGGTACCAAGACCCAAGGACAGAACAATGATTGGCACTAAATGGGTCTTCAGAAACAAACTTGATTAAGATGGAACTGTTACAAGGAATAAGGCAAGATTGGTGGTTCAAGGATATAGTCAAGAGGATGGCACAGACTATAATGAGACCTTTACTCCAGTTGCAAGAATGGAAACAATTATACTCCTTATAGCCTTTGCTGTTTATATGGAATTCACTCTCTATCAGATGGATGTCAAGAGCACCTTCCTTAATGGCTATCTAAAAGAAGAAGTATTTGTCAAGCAACCTCCTAGCTTTAAAATCAAGGAATATCCTGATCATGGGTACAAGCTTGACAAGGCACTTTATGGGCTCAAGCAGGCTCCAAGAGCATGGTATGAAAGATTGTCTAAATATTTGATTGAGCATGACTACAAGAGAAGTAAAATTGACAATACTTTATTCTTGAAAGAAAAAGGTAAAGATCTCTTGATAGTTCAGATATATGTTGATGATATAATCTTTGGAGCAACAACGGATAGGTTAAGTAAATAATTTGCTAAGCTAATGGAGAGTGAATTTGAAATGAGCATGATGGGTGAGCTTAATCTATTTTTAGACTTACAAATTAAATAAAATTCAAATGGAACTATGATCCATCAGTAAATGTATGTGAAAGAGTTGCTTAAAAGGTTTAAAATGGAAGAGAAAACTTGACACTCCTATAGCAACAACCACAGAATTGGATTTGGATGAACTCGGTTCATCTGTTGATCAGAAGATGTATAGGGGAATGATTGGATCTTTGTTATATCTCACTACTAGTAGACCTGACATTATTTTCAGTATAGGCATTTGTGCTAGATTCTAGGCAAATCCAAAAAAGTCTCACCTGAAGGCTGTCAAGAGGATCTTGAGATGCCTAAAAGGCATCACTGATCTTTGCATATGGTATCAAAAAGTAGTAATTTTGATTTAGTGGGATATGCTGATTCTGATTATATAGGATTTCTTGTGGATAGAAAGAGTACTTCAGGTATGGAACAATTTCTTGGCTCATGTCTTGTGTCTTGGGACACTGATAACGTACACAATACACCTCGATAAGAGATATGATACGGTCGTATGCAATATAAATTACTCAACTATGAGTCGGGGTCGAATCCACATGGATTTATAAGGGTGTTAGGAGTATATACTTGAAGAAAGCGAGTGGATTAACTAAATTTGCACTTCCACTAAAAGTCTTGATTTCTACTTCTACTATTACTCTAACAATTTCAAGCTAAGTAAAAGAAACTAGAAATGAATGATTGTTTTTGGTGTTTTTCCAAATAGTTTAAAAGCCTAGGTATGTTACCATGACCTAGGTGTTCGCCTAATAGGTTAAATACGTTAATACTTATTTTGTTAATTGGGGTGTATTATAGCTCTCAACTCTACGTTACCCACTCAATACCTCTCGGTCAGAAAGTGATTTTTGCCAATTTGGCTTTCTCAAGCCCAAATGTGTATCAAACAAAATAGTTAATATGAGCTCACGTCGGGTTCTTACTAATCGAACTCCCAATTAACCCAATTCCTCGTTAGCCAAGTTATCCGATACTAGATCCTTCTTTCTTAAGTAGAGACTAAGTCAAAAGGGCATGAATCAATGTTTACAACCATTAATTTTAAAATTGAATCATGGACTAGGCTAAATAATCAATACTCAATCATAAACAAGCATTAAATTAAATATACATAAGGTTTACACACTAGGGTTTGGTCACAACCCTAGTAAAACTCTAGCTACTCATAGTGGGTATTGAAGAAAATAAAGAAGAAATGCAAATAAAACCTATAATCAAAGATTAAATTGATGAATTATAATATTTAAATACTAAAATAATCAAAAACTTCCTAAAATGGGAAAAGGTAATGGCTACAACAGCTTTTTACTTCCAAACTTGACCTAAAATTGTGAAACTCGTCTATTCATAGTGGGCCAGAATTCGCTGACAAAAATGCCCCTCGGGAGGTTCTACGGCCGCATAATTCCATGTGCGGTCCGCAGATTTCTTCAGTTGGCATGAGATGGAATTCTGCAGCCGCACATTTCTGGATTGCGACTGCAAAGTATCTTTTGCGGCCGCACAATTCTTGTGTGGTCCGCACTTCAGCAAGGCGTCAGGACTTGGTCTTGGGCACACTCTTTGAACTTGGAATTATTTGTCAATGCATACGCTATTCTGCTGCCGCACATTGGTTAAAATCTTGTTGGGTTTTGTTTCTTGGTTTGCCACCGAAAATGGAACTCTGCGGTCTGCAATTTCTTCTGCGAACCGCACTTCTTAGCATCTGCGCCCTTTAATGCCTTGTGCATCGGAACACTCCTTTTTGAGTCAGATTTCATCATGGTAGACCAAACTTCCAATATTCCTGCAATTTGCACAATTTCATTAGTTTTGAGGACATAAATCAATACTTTCAGACTAAAACAAAAGCAAAAAGGTGCTAATAAGTAGTCAAAAACCCCACTAATCAACTCCCCCAAACTTAAGTCTTTTCTTGTCCTCAAGCAAATAAATTAGTTCCCACCTCCTAAAGTAAATGGTCATTTCAGCAAGTCAAAGGTGAGCCATTTACACACCAGTTGGGACCAACAGTTACCCACACTACTCATGTATTATCAACAAGGCGACAAGTCAAATATTCATGCACATATAGTTCTAATGTGACATTTGATCTTCAAGAATTAACTTTACTCATCAAGGACTCTTGTTCTATCTTGTAGGTCATGGTAGACTCCAAACTCTTCCTTCTTTACTTTCCATTTGCCAAGCTCACTTAAGAAATTAGCACTCAATTTGAAGATTCATGAAAGGCTCACTCATCTCTCATAAGATAATGTCACAAGTACGACTTCAAGTACCATAGGCTTGCCCCTCATGTAGATCGCCACTAATGTAAGCTCACTCGGTTTGAAATCAAGTAGGACTTCTTTTAGAATATAATGAAGGCTTTGGGTTATGGTAGGATACCACATGGATAAGTGGTTACACCTTTCCTTAAGCACTCCACACTTTCATGTCTCGGCTCACAGTTGCCAATTCTTAGAGGCACTGTTTTTTCATTAGGGACTAGAGAAACTTAACATCACTCTTTCTTGATAATTTTATTCTTTTTCTCCCTTTTTGATTTCTCAATGTTTGGGATCATTACCTCTTTTTGAATCCATTAACCCTTCCACTTATTCACCTTTTGCATTTTTCTTTTTGTTCTTTTCTTTTCTTGCCTTCTCTTTTCATAGAGATCATTTCTTTTCTCTTTTTCTGCCTTGATACATATTTTCAAATTCCTCATCTCTCTCCCAAACTTACATTTTAAGCCATTTATTTCATAAACGTGTTAAGGAAAGTCCGGGTGCCAAGAGAGGGTCACGACAAAATAGGTAAAGGCCTATCACATGGTTATCAAATGAGAAAGGCTAGAGCTCAAAGGTGTAATGACCCGGCCAGTCGTTTTAAAAGTTGTAGCCTCATTCCCCTATTTACTGCTCATTTTGTACTTTATAACTGATATATGACTTGTCGGAGTAATTGGTTTAGGTCCGATGAGGTTTTGGAATGAATTAAAACACTTAGTTCCAAGTTTTAAAGCTTAAGTTCAAATAGTGACTGGATGCTGACTTATGTGAAAATGACCCTGAAATTTTTTTTTGATGATTCCAACAGCTCCGTATGGTGATTTTGGGCTTAGGAGTGTATTCAAAATTTTTAGAAAATTTAAGTTTGGAAGTTGACCGGGGAGTTGACTTTTTGATATCGGGATCAGAATCCAGTTCTGAAAATTTTCATAGCTCCGTTGTCATATATGACTTCTGTGTAGAATTTGAGGCCAATCAGACTTGATTTGATAGGTTTCGGCATCGAATATAGAAGATGAAAATTCTTAAATTTCATTAAGCTTGAATTGGGGTGTGATTTGTGATTTTAGCGATATTTGATGTGATTTAAGGATTCGACTAAGTTCGTATGATATTTTAGGACTTGTTGGTATGTTTGGTTGAAGTCTCGGGGGCCTCGGGTGAGTTTCGGATGGTTAACGAATCAATGTTGGACTTAGAACAATTGAAACTTGTTGCTGCCTGCTGATGCAAGCACACCTGCGAGATTTGGCTCACAGGTGCGAGCTCGCAGAAGCCAGCGTGAGAGCGCAGAAGCGAAAAAGGAAGAGTGGAGCAGTGGCCGCAGGTGCAAAGGAAAATACCGCATCTGCGGGACCGCAGATGTGGACAAGGGATCGCAGAAGCGAAGCTAGTCGCAGAAGTGAGGGAGTTCTTCGCATCTGCAAAAGCGCAGATGCGGTCATGTGCATCGTAGGTGCGAAAGCACTTACCAGATTACAAAACAGAGGGGTTCCGACATTTTTGTCATTTTGGACATTTTTAACACAGTTTTGGGCGATTTTTCAGAGAGAATTCACGGGGAAACTTGAGGTAAGTCCCTTGTGATACTTTCTACTCCATAATATTAAATTATCATCGAATAATCCGACTAGATTACATGTTTTTGAGGTGTAAATCGGGGATTTGAACTTAAGGATTTGAAAATAAGATTTGAAGATTTGGAGGTCGAGTTGAGGTCGGATTTTAGTCATTTTAGTAAGGGTGGACTCGTGCTTGAATGGGCATTCATATTTCGTAAGTTTCACCGGATTCTGAGATGTGGGCCCCACGGGCAATGTTTGAGTTAATTTTGGATTTTTATTGAACAATGTAGTATTTTCTTATGGAATTGATTCTATAATTTTTATTGACTGTATCGAATTAATTATGACTAGATTCGAGTCGATTGGAGTCGGAAAATCAAGGAAAATGCATACTACTTGATTAAATTGGAGCAAGTCGAGGTAAGTGACTTGTCTAACCTTGTGTGGGGGAAATTTTCCCTAGGATTGGTATTGATGTGATAACTGAAATGTGATGAAAGTCGTGTATACGAGGTGACGAGTGTGTACACGGGCTAAATGTGAAAGATTATGTTTTTAAATTGCGTAGATCAATGTTTCATATTACTTAAATTATTAAATCTTGTTATATTCTCCATCATTGATCTTATTTATATACTTTAAATTTGATTGACTTTCTTCTGCTAATTATTTTTACCTGTTTAGCTGAAACTCGGTTTCTTTTATTTTGTGCATTATTTGAAGGTGGAATTTCTTTAATTTAAATATTATTAATATGAAGTATTTGATATTTTAAATTTGGAACTGAGGCAACGTATTAAAAAATTTTAAATATTATTTTTGCTGAGTTATTTAATTCCCGAATATTTTGTGAGATTTTTGTACTCATTGTGATTGAGCCGTGAATTCCCTGTTGTGGAAAATATTGTTGATGTTGTTTATTTTGGCAAATTAAAATATTTGGACACTTGAGGTGCAAATTATGATATATTGTGATATTGATACACATGCGGTAGTATAAGTTATGGGTGTTGAAACGCATGCGGTGAGATAAGGGTGGCTTGATCTGCGTGGCTAGTAGGGGAACTACTAGAAGTCATACGGTGTGATAAGGGTGGCTAAAACGCGGGATACTATTTCGGAAAAATATTTTCTTTAAAAATTAAATGTGAAGGCTCCCGCGGTGATATAAGAAAATGAGATATTGTGAATTTATTTATGATTTGGGACTACGAGGCGGTACCTCAAGAGTGCCCTTGTAGAAATTGATTTATGGCTGCAGTTTCCTTTGATTATTGTTGTGATGTTCTTCAAGTTGAAAAGAATTCTGTTTTGTTTCCACGAGGTATTATTTGCCATTATTTTGCTAGTTAATTGGTGACATACTACTTACTTGATTTATTTCCATTGTCATTTCATTTTTATTATATTGTTAAACATTTCACTTTGTCTTTTATTATTCCAGTATGGCCTGACCTGACCTCGTCACAACTTTACCGAGGTTAGGCTTGGCACTTACTGGGTACCGTTGTGGTGTACTCATATTTTGCTTCTGTACATCTTTTTGTGCAAATCCAGGTACATCCTACCAGTCCAGACATCAGTGAGCTACCTGTGTACGGAGACTTCGAGGTATATCTGCCAGCGTCCGCAGACTCCGGAGTCCCCTTCTATCATTATTATGTTGCTTCCTTATTTACCTTAGACCCTGATATATATACATACAATGAGGATAAATTCTTAGAAGCTTGTGACTTATTTCTACCAGGTGTTGGTAGTTGAAATTATGTGAATTTGAAGATTATTTATTTCAGATTTCTATTGTTATTCTGCATTGATAGGCTTACCTAGTCTTAGAGACTAGGTGCCATCACAACATCCTACGGAGGGAATTTGGGGTCGTGACAAGTTGGTATCAGAGATCTAGGTTCATGGGTGTTATGAGTCACAAGCAGGTTTAGTAGAGTCTCGCGGATCGGTACGGAGACGTCTGTACTTATCTTCGGGAGGCTATGGAACTGTTAGGAAAATATTCGCTTCTTTGATTCCTAATCGTGAGCACTGTTGACTTCAAAGTTCTAAAATATTGTCTTTCTATTCTCTCACAGATGGTGAGGACACACACAACTGGATCCGATTATCAGACACTCGTGCCCCCTATTGGAGTCACAAGAGGTCGGGGTCGCGGCAGAGGCCGAGTTAGAGGCCGAGGAAGACTATGTTGTGCAGCCAGAGCACCCGCACGAGCTGCTACAGAGGAACCACAAGTAGCTCCAGTTGGAGAACAGGCACCTGAGAGGCCTGTTACTACTCCTGCACTTCAGGAGACTTTTGCCTAGTGTTTGAGCATGTTTGGCACTCTAGCTCAGGCAGGGTGTATTCCACTTGCTCCTGCCACATCTCAGGCCGGGGGAGGAGCACAGACTCCTGTTGCCTGTACCCTAGAGCCACGGGCCCAAGTTGACCATACCCCAAAGGTTGTACCAGTGTAGCCAGTTGTCCCAGTTCGGCCTGAGGTTAGGACAACAGTTTTAGAAAGGGAGCAGCTCAGGCTCGAGAGGTAAAAATAGTACCACCCTCCTACTTTCAGCGGTTTAGCTTCAGAGGATGCTTAGGGTTTTTTGGAGGAATGTCACTGTATTCTCCGTTCTATGTGTATTGTGGATTCCAGTGGGGTTTCTTTCACGGCATTTCAACTTAGAGGAGCAGCCTACCAGTGGTGACGGGCATATGAGTTGGATAGTCCGGCTTAGGCAGCTTCACTTACTTGGACTCAATTTTCAGATATGTTCTTAAAGGAGTATGTTCCTCAGAGTCTTAGAGATGCATGGTGAGCAACGTTTGAGCAGCTGCGCTAGGGTTCTATGACCATGTCGGAATAAGCGATCCGATTTAGTGATTTGGCTAGGCATGCACCATCCTTAGTTGCTACTATTCGAGAGCGGGTTCGCAGATTTATTGAGGGTCTCCACCCAAGTATCAGATTCAGTATGGCCCGAGAGCCAGATATGGACATCACATACCAAGAGGTGGTGTCAATTGCTAGGAGATTGGAAGGTATGCAGATCCGAGAGAGGAAAGAGAGGGAAGCTAAGCAACCCCGAGATTCTAGAACATAAAATAATTCTCGTGCCCTAGTTGCAGCCCGTCATGGTAAAGGTTATGTGAGTCGTCCTATTCATTCAGCACTTCCAACTTCCAGTGGTATTTCGGCTACTCCCAGACCTCAGGTTCTATATTATGCACCGCTAGTGTCTTCTGGACCTCTTGTACGGGGTGCCTTCAGCGGGCAGTCTAGTCGATCAGGCCTGATCCAGTCCCAGCATCCATGTCCTCCAAGGGCTTGTTTTGAGTGTGGTGACACTCGTCACATCATGAGGGATTGTCCCAGACTTAGGAGGGGTGCACTTCCACAGATTTCTCAAGCCCCACCCATTCCACAGGGCCCTCAGGCTTCTCAGGCCATAATTACTGCACCAGTTGCTACTCCACCTACAAAGCCAGCTAGAGGAGGAGGTCGGACAGGTAGATGTCGCCATAGAGGGGGAGGCCAGGCCGGATATTATGCCCTTCCTGCTAGGATAGAGGTCGTTGCATCTGATTTTGTTATCACATGTATTATTCCGGTTTGTCATAGAGATGCATCAGTCTTATTTGATCCAGGCTCCACTTATTCTTATGTGTCATCTTATTTTTCCCCGTATTTTGGCGTATCCCATAATTCCTTGAGTTCTTCTATTTATGTATCTACACCCGTGGGTGAATCTATTATTGTGGACCATGTGTATCGCTCGTGTTTAATTGTTATCAGTGGTTTTGAGACCAGAGCTGATTTATTATTGCTCAGTATGGTGGATTTCGATATTATTTTGGGCATGGACTGGTTGTCGCCCTATCACGCTATTCTTGATTGTTACGCCAAGATGGTGACGTTGGCAATGCCAGGTCTACCACGGCTAGAGTGGAGAGGTACCTCGAATCATGTTCTTAGCAGGGATGTTTTATTTTTTAAAGCTCAACAAATGGTTGAGAAGGGGTGTGATGCGAATCTAGCCTATGTGAGAGATGTTAGTATTGATACTCCTACCATGAAATCAGTTCCTATAGTAATGGAGTTTCCTGATATATTTCCAGCGCATCTTCCGGGTATGCCACTCGACAAGGATTTGACTTTGGAATTGATTTGTTATCGGGAACTCAGCCCATTTCTATTCCACCATATCGTATGGCCCCAACAGAGTTGAAAGAATTAAAAGAACAGTTACAGGAGTTACTTGATAAGGGCTTCATTCGGCCCAGTGTATCACCTTGGGATGCTCCTGTCTTATTTGTGAAGAAGAAGGATGGTTCTATGCAGATGTGTATTGATTACCGCCAGCTGAACAAGGTTACAGTGAAGAACAGGTATCCATTGCCACATATTGATGACTTATTTGATCAGCTACAGGGTTTCAGGGTATTCTCTAAAATTGACTTGCGTTCAGGCTATCATCAGTTGAAGATTCAGGAACTAGATATCCCGAAGACTGCTTTTAGGACTCGGTATGGTTTTTATGAGTTCCTAATGTCATTTGGGCTAACCAACGTCCCAGCAGCATTTATGCACTTAATGAATAGTGTATTTCAGTCTCCTATCTTGATTCTTTCGTCATTGTGTTTATTGATAACATTCTGGTGTATTTCCGGAGTCAGAAGGATCATGAGAAGCACCTCAGGACTGTGCTTCAGACTTTGAGATAAAAGAAGTTATATGCCAAATTTTCAAAGTGTGAATTCTGGCTTGATTCAGTGGGATTTTTGGGCCATATAGTGTCGTGCGAGAGGATCAAGGTAGATCCGAAGAATATTGAGGCAGTGCAGAGTTGGTCCAGACCGTCCTCAGCTACGTAGATCCGGAGTTTCCTTGGTTTGGCAGGATATTATCGCCGATTTGTAGAGGGTTTCTCTTCTATTGCTGCACCTATGACCAAATCGACCCAGAAGGGTGCTCCGTTCAGGTGGACCGAGTAATGTAAGGAGAGCTTCCAAAAGCTCAAGACAGCTTTGACTACAGCCCCAATGTTGGTATTACCTACAGGTTCAGGGTCTTATACTGTGTGTTGTAATGCATCGTGTATTGGTCTCGGCGCAGTGTTGATGCAAGACAGTAGGGTGATTGCCTACGCGTCCAGACAGTGAAAGGTACATGAGAAGAATTATCTGGTCCATGACTTTGAGTTAGCAGCTATTGTTCATGCCTTGAAGATTTGGCGGCATTATTTATACGGTGTCCATTGTGAGGTCTACACCGATCACCGGAGTCTACAACATCTATTTAAACAGAAGGATCTTAATTTGCGGTAGCGGAGATGGTTGGAGTTGCTTAAGCATTATGAAATCACCATTCTCTATCATCCCGTGAAGGCCAATGTAGTGGCCGATGCCTTGAGTCGTAAGGCGGAGAGTTTGGGCAGCTTAGCATATTTATCGATAGCAGAGAGGCCTTTAGCCTTGGATGTTTAGGCCTTAGCCAACTAGTTTGTCAGGTTGGATATTTCTGAGTCGAGCCGAGCCGAGTTTTGGCTTGTGTGGTTTCTTAGTCTTCTCTTTATGATCGTATTAGAGAGCGTCAGTACGATAACCCATATCTGTTTGTCCTTAGGGACACAGTTAAGCACGATGATGCCAAAGAAGTCACTATTAGAGATGACGGTGTATTACAGATGCAGGGCAGGATATGTGTGCCTAATGTAGATGGTTTGCATGAGTTGATTCTCCAAGAGGCTCACAGTTCGCGGTACTCCATTCATCTGGGTGCTACAAAGATGTATCAGGACCTGAGATAGCACTATTGGTGGAGGCGGATGAAGAAAGACATAGTGGAGTATGCAGCTCGGTGTCTCAATTGTCAACAGGTAAAATATAAGCATTAGTGTCCAGGTGGATTGCTTCAGAAGTTAGCAATTCCTGAGTGGAAATGGGAGTGGATCACTAAGGATTTCGTTGTTGGGCTTCCACGGACTCAACGAAAGTTTGATGTAGTTTGGGTGATTGTGGATAGGCTGACCAAGTCAGCTCATTTCATTCCTGTGATGACTACCTATTCTTCCGAGCATTTGGCTCAAGTCTATATTCGCGAGATTGTCAAACTTCATGGCGTACCGGTATCTATCATCTCTGACCAGGGTACAGAGTTTACCTCATGGTTTTGGAGGGCTGTACAGTAAGATTTGGGTACTCGTGTGGAGTTGAGTACAGCATTTCACCCTCAGACAGACGGGCAGTCCGAACGCACTATTCAGATATTGGAGGATATGCTTCGTGCGTGTGTGATAGATTTTGGGGGTGCTTGGGATCAGTTCTTACCACTTGCGGAGTTTGCTTATAACAACAGTTACCAGTCGAGCATTCAGATGGCTCTGTATGAGGCCTTATATTGTAGGCGGCGCCGGTCTCCAGTGGGTTGGTTCGAGTCGGGCGAAGCTAGACTATTGGGTACAGACTTGGTTCAGGATGCCTTGGAAAAGGTTAAATTGATTCAGGATCGACTTCGTACAGTCCAATCTAGACAAAAGCGTTATACGGATCATAAGGTTCGTGATGTTGCATTCATGGTTTGTGAGCGGGTCTTGCTCTGAGTTTTGCCTATGAAGGGTGTTATGAGGTTCGGAAAGAAGGACAAGTTGAGACCGAGGTATATTGGACCTTTTGATATTCTTGAGAGAGTTGGAGAGGTGGCTTACATACTTGCACTACCAACCAGTCTCTCAGTAGTACATCCGGTATTCCATGTTTCTATGCTCCGAAAGTATCACGGAGATCCGTCTCATATGTGACTTCAGTTAAGTTTTTTTGGACAAGGATTTATCTTATGTTGAGGAACCAGCGGCTATTTTGAACAGGCAGGTTCGAAAGCTGAGGTCAAAGAACATTTCTTCCGTGAAGGTTCAGTGGAGGGGTCATCCGGCCGAGGAGGCGACTTGAGAGATCGAGCAGGATATGCGCAGCCATTATCCTCATCTTTTCACCACTTCAGGTATGTCTCTATGCTCGTTCGAGGACGAACGATTATTTTAAGAGGGGGAGGATGTAACGACCCGGCCAGTCATTTTAAAAGTTATAGCCCCATTCCCCTATTTATTGCTCATTTTGTACTTTATAACTGATATATGACTTGTCGGAGTAATTGTTTTAGGTCCAGTGAGGTTTTTGAATGAATTGGAACACTTAGTTCCAAGTTTTAAAGTTTAAGTTCAAATAGTGACTGGATGCCGACTTATGTGCAAATGACCCCGGAATAAAATTTTGATGATTCCAACAGCTTCGTATGGTGATTTTGGGCTTAGGAGTGTGTTCGAAATTTTATTTTGAAGTCCGTAGTTAAATTAGGCTTGAAATGGCTAAAATAGAAAAATTAAGTTTGGAAGTTTGACCGGGGAGTTGACTTTTTGATATCGGGATTGGAATCCAGTTCTGAAAATTTTCATAGCTTTGTTATGTCATTTATGACTTGTGTGCAAAATTTGAGGACAATCGGACTTGATTTGATAGATTTCGGCATCGAATGTAGAAGTTGAAAATTCTTAAGTTTCATTAAGCTTGAATTGGGGTGTGATTTGTGATTTTAGCATTATTTGATGTGATTTCAGGATTCGACTAAGTTTGTATGATATTCTAGGACTTGTTGGTATGTTTGGTTGAGGTCCCGGGGGCCTCGGATGAGTTCCGGATGGTTAACGGATCAAATTTGGACTTAGAACAATTGAAACTTGTTGTTGCCTGCTGATGCAAGCGCACCTGCAGGATTTGGCTCGCAGGTGCGAGCTCGCAGAAGCGAGCGTGAGAGCGCAGAAGCAGAAAAGGAAGAGTGGAGCAGTGGCCGCAGATGGGAAGGTAAATACTGCATCTGCGTGACCGCAAATGCGGACAAGGGATCGCAGAAGCGAAGCTAGTCGCAGAAGTGAGGGAGTTCTTTGCATCTGCAAAAGCGCAGATGCGGTCACGTGCATCGCAGTTGCGAAAGCACTGACCATATTACAAAACAGAGAGGTTCCGACATTTTTGTCATTTTGGACATTGTTAACACGATTTTGGGCGATTTTTCAGAGAGAATTCACGGGGAAACTTGAGCTAAGTCCCTTGTGATCATTTCTACTCCATAATATTGAATTATCATCGAATAATCCGACTAAATTACATGTTTTTGAGGTGTAAATCGGGGATTTGAACTTAGGAATTTGAAAATTTGGAGGTCGAGTTGAGGTCGGATTTTAGTCATTTTAGTTTGGTTGGACTCATGATTGAATGGACGTTTATATTTCGTAATTTTTGCCGGATTTTCAAGACGTGAGCCCCACGGGCGATTTTTGAGTTAATTTCGGATTTTTATTGAAAATATAGTATTTTCTTATAGAATTGATTCTATAATTTTTGTTGACTGTATCGAATGAATTATGACTAGATTCGAGTCGTTTGGAGTCGAAAAATCGAGGAAAAGGCATAGTACTTGATTAAATTGGAGCAAGTCGAGGTAAGTGACTTGT